>VOPJ01006121.1:55390-87890 GCA_014673585.1 Semibalanus balanoides
CTGTCTGTCTGTCTGTCTGTCTGTCTGTCTGTCTGTCTGTCTGTCTGTCTGTCTGTCTGTCTGTCCCTGTCTGTCTGTCTGTCTGCAGGGTCATGAGTTTGTCTAAACAGTAAACCGGTGGCCTTCAGGAAGCAAACAGTTTCCGCTCAAACATGCCATGCTTGTGACCAGGCTAGTGACAATGGACGTAAGCATTTTTCATTCGGAATGTAGACTGCGAACAAGGTAACTGGACTTGGCGTTGACTGCAGTGCGAGTCTTACAGTGACTTAGTGCTCTTATGCCAGCCATATGTACTGATCGAGTCTTGTGACTTAGTGCTCTTATGCCAGCCATATGTACTGATGTGTATCAAATAGTTATTTCACTTGGTTGATCAAAAGTATTTTACATTTTATCTGCCAAACTGTTCATGAACTTTTTCTGCCAAGCTTCCAGGGAAATCATCAAGCTTGTGAACATCCCTGTAAATGAAAGTGACGTCCTAGTGGCTATGTTCTCAAGACCCGATTTGGAGATGCACTTAACAAATCCTAAGGCGTTTGCTCAAATCCGGTAAACCTAACATGCAGTTCCAATGTTGGTTCTGGTGAGCGTTTAATAGGTGTTCGACTTCACACTGGCCATATTCAGCCGTTTCGTTTAGTTCGGTTTTAAGGACTTCAATCTTGAATAGCATTACTATTTAACGAAATATTCCGCTAAGCCCTGTCCGGAATCACCTCCTAAGCTGTCATGTGCGCTGAATATTCCCGCAGCCGCAGCATTCTACTGCAGTGCGGCCCGCGCGGCCAGCGGCATCATTAGGTCTCTGACGCAAATCACGGAAGAGCCCCGTCCCGACGGCCGGCTCGGTAGCCGCAGAGATCCGTTACTGAGCCCCCCTCACCCCCTCCCTCCCGGCTGTATCCAGTGAGCTCGGGAGAGGGGGGGGGGGGTGAACCCACCACTGACCAGGCCACCTTGCCACGAGGTCAGAGGCGGTGAGCGCGGCCCGGTCAGACCAGTACAGAGCCTAGACGGCCTGATCTGAGCACCGAAACGCTGCCGCCGACAGACGGCCACATCGCTGTGGTGACGGATCAAACGGCGAGCTGTCCTATGAGACACGTAACACACACCTCGTCTTCCTCCGCCAGCTTCCGGTGAGCGGTGGCAGCAGCCGTGACTGGGGCGCAGTGAGCCGGAGCCACAATGCAGGAGCCCACACGCCCGAATAACGGTACAGTGCCAGCCTGTCAGCCCGCAGACGGAGCACAGGTGCAACCATTGGCAGCAGAAGAACCCAACCGGTCCGTGTAACACAATAGTCAGCAATCATAATGTCAACGCCTGTTCGTAATGAAACCAGTCATGCATTAACGGTTAATGGGAATCTTCTAACCAGAGCTTTCAAGACAAAACTGCAATGAGTTTCCTAGTTCTAAAAATACACCATGATTCCATGTATACTAAAGGACGTTTTACACTTAATTGCAGTATTCCAGTGGAGCCGCGATATTTTACCGCTTCACCGGAAACGGTCACTATGCATGTCGAGCGACACATGTGACGTGGGAGTGACACATGTGACGTGGAAGCGACACATGTGACGTGGGAGCGACACATGTGACGTGGGAGTGTCACATGTGACGTGGGAGTGCCACATGTGACGTGGGAGCGACACATGTGACGTGGGAGCGCCACATGTGACGTGGGAGTGACACATGTGACGTGGGAGCAACACATGTGACGTGGGAGCGACACATGTGACGTGGGAGCGACACATGTGACGTGGGAGTGACACATGTGACGTCGGGAGCGACACATGTGACTGGAGTGACACACGTGACGTGGAGCGACACATGTGACGTGGGATGACCACATGTGACGTGTGGGCAGCGACACATGTGACGGGGAGCGACACAGCTGAGGGCATGACACATTGTACGTGGAGCGACACATGTCGACGGAGACGACACATGTCGACCGTGGGAACGACAATTGTTACGTGGGAGCAACCACATGTGACGTTGAGAGCGACACATGTGACGTGGAGCGACACATGTACGTGAAGCGGACAACCATGTGACCGTGAGGAGTGACACATGTGACGTGGAGCGACACATGTGACGTATATGGCGAGTGACACATTGTGACCGTGGGTAAAGGTGACCACACTTGACGTCGGGAGCGACACATGTGACGTAGTGCAACACAAATGTGACGTGAGAGCGACACATGTGACGTGGGAGCGACACATGTGACGTGGGAGTGACACTGCCGACGGTAGCGCAGCCGAGGCGACTGACGTGATAGCTACGGTAGCAAAGACGGACAGTGGCGTGAGAGGTAGGGCATTGCGTCGGATGCAGCCGTGTTAACATGTCAAACTTATCAGCGTTTGGGTGCACAAAAAATATTAGCACGGAATTCGTGAGGCATAAATGGAGCACATCCATTGAGATCTTCAAATTAAGAGGAATAACGCGATTAAGGAGGACTCTGGCGTAAACACTACAGCAAAGCACCATTTGAGGACCAGATACAGCTAGCCTTTAGGTATCTCGCACGTTCAAAGGTTTTGCCTCCATGCAAAATGTTTCAAACACACGGAACATTCACAATATCATCACCACCTGACTGACGCTCAAGTCTCAACTAAGACAACTAATATTGGTTTTGCGGATTCAAATTTGTTTCATACAACTTTTCGTAATTACTGACTTTTGCGAGTTCTTGTTCCGAGCCGAACGTTACCACTTTTAGATAACACTGTCCGCATATCGCAAGGAAGCAAATTTTTCTGAAGATGACTTAATATCACGTCTGGCATCCAGTGGAACAAAGAATACATTCGCCGGTTCGCTCAGCCCTAGGTCACTTTGGTTCATCGACTACAAAGCTCTCCACTGCTTTGGTAAGTGTAGACTGTAGCCCCACATGCAGATCCGGCAGCGACACGATGTTCGCAGTTACGTGAACATTTCATGAGCAGATGCTTGACATTTGACATTTTGAATTTCTAGCAATGGGTTCAATGCACTTCGATTAACGGTAAAAGTTAATCAGCTGCACGAAATACGTGTAAAGAAAACTGTGCTTATTCATTGTTTGACATGAAGTCTATGAGCACCGGGCTCAGATACCACCGACGCTGTCAAAGTCGCGGGCACCGGCGTGATTGGTGCCAATTGCGATGGTTTATATGTCGGTCACCGGCGAACGGCTGGCGACCGTGGCACAAACGGCCGATCATCTGCCTCTCACCTTCAGCCGACACCGCCCCGCCAAACCGCTAACGAAGCCTTTATAGGCCGGTAACCTGCTGCAGTGTAACACGGCACCGCTCCTGTCCACCAGGAGAGGGGGGGTTATAGGCCGGTAACCTGCTGCAGTGTAACACGGCACCGCTCCTGTCCACCAGGAGAGGGGGGCGGTTATCAGACCGTAACCTGCTGCAGTGTAACACCGGCACCCGCTCCTGCTCCACCAGGAGGGGGGGGGGGGAGTTATAGGCCGCGTTAACCTGCTGCAGTGTAACACGCACGCTCCGTCCACCAGGAGAGGGGGGGTTATAGGCGGTAACCTGCTGCAGTGAACACGGCACGCTCCTGTCTCCACCAGGAAGGGGGGGGGTTATAGGCCGTTAACTGCTGCACGTGTAACACAGCACCGCTCCGTGTCATCCACCCAGGAGGGGGGGGCGGGCGTATAGGCCTGTAACCTGCCTGCCAGTTGTGTAACACGGCCACCGCTCCTGTCCCACCAGCGGGGGGGGCGTAGGGGTTATAGCCTGTAACCTGCTGAGTTGTACACGGCACCGCTCCTGTCCACCAGGAGGGGGATATTAGGCCGTACCTGCTGCAGTATGTAACACGGCACCAGCCCTGTCCACAGGAGGGGGGGGGGTATTAGGCCGGTAACCTGCTGCAGTGTTAACACGGCACCGCCCTGTCTCCACCAGGAGGGGGGGGGGGTACTAGGCCTGTACCTGCTGCAGTGTAACACGGCACCGCTCCTGTCCACCAGGGGGGCGGGGGGCCGTTATACCGGTAACCTGCCTGCAGTGTTAACACGCACCGTCCATGGCCACCAAGGGGGGGGGCGGTATAGGCCCGGTAACCTGCTGCAGGTAACACGGCACCGCTCCTGTCCACACAGGAGGGGGGGGTTATAGGCCGGTAACCTTTGCTGCAGTTTAAACACGGCACCGCTACTGTCCACAGGAGGGGGGGGTTAAATAGGCCGCTAACCTGCATGCCAGTTGATAACACGCACCGCTCCTGTCCACCAGGAGGGGGGGTTATGGCCTGTAACCTGCTGCAGTTTACACGGGCACCGCTTCCTGCTCCACCAGGAGGGGGGGGGGCGGCGGTTATAAGGCCGTAACCTGTGCAGTGTTAAACGGCACCGCTGCCTGACTCCAGCCTAAGGGGGGGGGGGGTATAGGCCGGTTAACCTCTGCAGTGTAAAACACTGGCACCGCTCCTGCTCCACCAGAGGGGGGGGGGCACCGGCGATGGGGAGGCCAAGAGACAGGCAGTGATGCTGCTGCCATAGCCAGCAGCGGCGCGACGGCACCCGTGTGGTCGTCCCCAGCGATATGGACATGACACAGACTCAGCCTGCCGTGACCGTTCTCACCGTCCCGTCCGGTAATCAAGATGTTCCGCAAAAGAGCTTTGTGGTCTTAAGCTCTTTCCACCTCAGAAGCATTCCGAACGAGTCGGTTGCTATGGTAATCCTATGACTGTCTTAGCGAAATTTGATTGGATTTGCTCACCGGCGCTCAAGCTAGAAGTAAAACCATTGTCGACAGAGAGGAATTCCGTGTTGGCGCTTGTAGCATCTAATGCATTCCATCGACCAGTAAGCATCGGCGTCTTGGACGCAGTGCTAGAGGTTCAGATCGCCAACGAAGCAAAAACAGAAGAAATAAACATAGCTGAACTTATCTGTCAACAACTGCCGAGCTATTGGCGTCACCCCACCTATTCATACGTGACTGTTTGTTGCGCATGAATGGGTGTGTGACGCTCCAGCGTGCGTCATTGGTGTCAATCGATGAGCACCTCATTGCAAGGCGCAGACACACCGATTCCTTTCTATTTTCCAAAGTTGATTTCGTCTGCTGGCGATAGCGAGTGGCGAGGTTGAAGGACGCTCCGACCGTGCACGGGCATTTCACGCCTTTTAATTTCCTTCGAAACTTTATCACAGTACACAAGGAAGGACAATGCGGAACTACCGTGACAAGTTCGCGCATTACCAACAGGATTTTTCCCAAAAGTAAATTGAAAGCTTGATACATTGAAATCTAGATCATAATCTCAGATAGCACACAACACAAGGCGTTGATAGCCATATTGGAGCCACTGACGGAGGAGCTGTTGGCTCAGACAAAATCGTTGCTACTCGACAATGGTGTCAAAAACTAAATACCAGGGCCACGCCTGCAGAGTGCAACATCAAAGCATAACACAGCTCAGGAGGTGTCCCATGAGTGCTCGAGTGACGCCAACACATGCTCCCCAGTCAATCGAGACGCATGCAGCACACGCGGTTCAGCGTCGCTTCTCCTCTCCACCAGCCGCATCTCCTCTATAGCCGTCCGAGCATGCCGTCCGAGGTTTCTGCCCTCGGAGTCGACTGCACGTGCTGGCTGTCCGGAGCCGTCAGCCGGCTGGTGACAGGCGCCTCTGTCGCCGAGATGCCAGTCCACTAACGGGGTCAGCCGGCGATAACAGCGGCCGCTGACTGCGTCCAGCTGCCCCGGCAGTGATGGCGCCAAATGTCAGTCAAGGCAGTGTGGGCCGGGCCGGGCCGATACCGCGGCCCAGCCGGTCAGCTCCGCTTCCGTCTCCGCCGAGGAGCCTCAGGTCTCAGGTCCGCCGAGGAGCTACGCCGCCTCAGACGTCAGACGCGCTTCACACTCCCATGCGTCGGAAAATAAGCCCTCCGACAGACCCTGCTCCATGTGGCGTAGCCGCCGCCCCACCAGTGCCGGCGTTTCCCGGACACCAGGAAGTGCTCGAAACCTGATGTGTGCGCTTCCAGCGATCCTGGCCGCAAACACAGCTGCAGACGGCCGGCATAAACCGTCCTATCGGGCCAGTGACGTCACCGGTCCCAGACGGCAGCGCCGCCGCCGCAATGACTGAGCTGCAAAGCTCCAGCTCACGGCGCGGCGGCGCCCGGGCGGGGAATGCGGCGCGCCAGGTGGCGGTCCTCGCCGCACCTGCCGCACCGCACCGCGATCGCGCATCCCCAGAAGCGCGCGTCAACAACGCCTCTCGCCTCTGAGATGCGCCTTCTGGCAGGTCGAACGCGTCAGATGGTTCGAACCATGTGCGCCGCACATGCCTGTGCCGTGAGACAGGCCGGGCTGGGTTAAAATCGGCACATCACATGCCAAAGATGATGGATTCGGCGGATGTCCAGATGCCCGCTGACACAAAGCACACTGCGAGGACCACCGGCCGCGTCGAGGTTACCCTTGTTATCCCGGCCAGGTGAGAAGTCTGCTGCAGCCACTCGTGATAAGCCGCGACTGGCTGACATATCTCACGCTACCGGGCACAGACAGACGGCCGGCGGAGCGGAGCGGAGCGAGCAGCCAGCCGAGTCGGCCGACCGACGACAGCCATGACAGCGACACGGCTGCAGCAATCGATGCAGATAGGACGGATCGGAAACGGAGCCGGGCCAGATAGGACGGATCGGAAACGGAGCTGGGCCAAATAGGACGGATCGGAAACGGAGCTGGGCCAGATATGACGGATCGGAAACGGAGCTGGGCCAAATAGGACGGATCGGAAACGGAGCTGGGCCAGATAGGACGGATCGGAAACGGAGCCGGGCCAGATAGGACGGATCGCAAACGGAGCCGGGCCAGATAGGACGGATCGGAAACGGTTTTGGTTTGTGTGGACCAAGCACCGCATCCTCTTGGGATCATAGTGCTGGAACTCTCACCCTGTTCCGAGGGTTATTTATATAGGGCCGGGCGACTGTTTCAGCGCGGACCGCCCAGGGATTTGAGCCCCGGGTTACGGCACAGAAGACCAGGAATCCTGCCCTGGGCGCCAGATCGCTTCCCCGGATCGGAACGGAGCCGGGCCAGATAGGACGGATCGGAAACGGAGCTTGGGCCAGATAGGACGGTCGGAAACCGGAGCTGGCCAGATAGGAGATCGGAAACGGAGCTGGGCAGATAGGACGGATCGGAAACGGAGCTGGGCCAGATAGGACGGATCGGAAACGGAGCTGGGCGTGACGACAGAGGAGAGTGGTGAGATGGACTGAGAGTGGTGAGATGGACTGAGCGTGGTGAGATGGACTTAGGGGCCTGCGCTCATCAACTGATCAACAGCACTGTTTCCCAGTTGAGATTGCGATACAAATAATGATACTTATATTACACGTAAATTCTGATTTCATGGGTACAATCCTATAGATGCAAAATATCTAGAGTCTTTCGGCTGACCCGCTGTCGCTATAGACACGTCGTTATGAGCAAACCAGCCAGGCCAGCGGTTGGTCGTAGCCGGTGGAGCCCCCGCCAGGCCATATTTGGTCTCAGCCAGCTGTCAGCGGCCAGCTGCCTGGCAGCAGCTCGAGGCTGCCTGCTGCTGCTGCTGCTGCTGCCACATTGATCCCGGGTGTGTCGCTGTACGCTGTGTCGGCGGCCGGCCGGCTGGCTGGCTGTCAGCCGGTCCACAGACCAGCTGCTAACGGTCTGCGTCCTTCCACCTGTTCGGCAGGCGATGTTTCCCACTGCGGCGCCGCTCGCTGCAGGTGCGCTGTGTGCGCTGCACGGCGACGGTGAGCCGTACGGCGCCGCCGGATTACCCGCGCCACTGGCAGCGCTATGCCGCCTATACCTACAGCGCTGACTGCTGAGCTGCAATACGCTCAGCCGCTGTGAACGGAGCTGACATAACCGATGATTGAGCGCATTTGATTTGTTTTGATCAGCAACAACGGCTGGCGTCAAATACCAATTTATTTGTAAAAATACGACAAACATCAACCTCAACATTCGCCGAAAGATGTTTGGCTGACTGGCATACGGATGGCATAGCCGAGCCATAGCCATCAATTGTTCACAGCTGTGGCAGACCATGGTTACGGACGTGAACAGTGTTGGGGGTTTCGTTTTAAAACCTTTACCGTTCTCATTCGGGTTTTTCGTTTCTGGTCCCGGATACAAAAAACATAGTTGGAAGGCAAAATTTTGTCATTTTTTTTAGAAAAAAAAAATTGAAAGCGAAAATTCCTGATTTGGTAATATATATTAAATCCTTGCGAGGAAAATGTAATTTCATTTAAACCACAATGTCGGTAATATCAGATGAAAAGGGCAACTTGCAAAGAAAATGAAAGATATCAAAATTCTTTGGACCCAAAAGCCCAGAAAATGACCAAAGTTCCAATGATTGGACATCTGACTCTATGTCCATTGTCCACTCATACCCCTCTCCCTCCCTGAAAAATTATCCGCGTCGGAGTCGGAGTAAATCTTTTTAGTCAGGTCAGAGTCTGCGTTTAAATTTGTGACAATTATTCGACGCTACAACCCTAAATAGCTGAAGAGAGAGGGAGCGTGTTCCAGTGAGTGACCCAGTGGAGAGGGGGAGCGTGTTCCAGTGAGTGATCCAGTGTAGAGGGGGAGCGTGTTCCAGTGAGTGATCCAGCTGGGAGGGAGCGTGTCCCAGTGAGTGATCCAGCTGGAGGGAGCGTGTCCCATGAGTGATCCAGTGGAGAGGGGGAGCGTGTTCCCAGTGAGTGATCCAGTGGAGAGGGGGAGGCGTAATCCCAGGAGTTGATCCAGCTGGGGGGAGGTGTCCCAGTGAGTGATCCAGTGGAGAGGGGGAGCGTGTCCAGTGGAGTGATCATGCTGGAGGGAAGGACGTTTTCCCAGTGGAGTGATCCAGTGGAGAGGGGGGAAGCGTTCCAGTGAGTTTGATCCCAGCTGGGAGGGGGGAGCGTGTTCCCAGTGAGTGACCCAGTGGAGAAGGGTGAGGGGGGGGCGGTTTGGGTTTTTCCATGGAGTGATCCAGTGGATGAGGGGAGCGTATCCCAGTGAGTGATTCCAGCTGGGAGGGAGGTGTCCCAGTGATTGATCCAGTGGAGAGGGGGAGCGTGTCCCAGTGGAGTTTGATCCAGTTGGAGAGGGGGAGCGTGTCCCAGTTGAGTGGATCCAAGCCTGGGAAGGGAGCGTGGTCCCAGTGAGTGATCCAGTGTTAGAGGGGGCGTGTTCCCAGTGAGTGATCCAGCTGGAGGGAGCGTGGTCCAGTGAGTGATCCCAGTGGAGAGGGGGAGCCGTGTTCCCAGTGAGTGATCCAGCTGGGAGGGAGCGTGTCCCAGTGAGTGATCCAGTGGAGAGGGGGAGCGTATCCCAGTGAGTGATCCAGCTGGGAGGGAGCGTGTCCCAGTGAGTGACCCAGTGGAGAGGGGGAGCGTGTCTCAGTGAGTGATCCAGTGGAGAGGGGGAGCGTATCCCAGTGAGTGATCCAGCTGGGAGGGAGCGTGTCCCAGTGAGTGATCCAGCTGGGAGGGAGCGTGTCCCAGCGAGTGAACCAGCTCTAGGGAGGGAGCGTATCCCAGCGGGTGACCCAGATGGCGGAAAGACGCACACTTCTCAGCGGACGGGCCAGGTTTACCCGAAATGATATCATAGCTGGCGTCGGGTCCCGACCAGCCGGCGGCGGCGGCGGCGGCGGCGGCGGCGGCGGCGGCGCGCAGATGGCCGGCTCACATCATCAGCGCTGCCGCTGCCGCTGCCGCTGCCGAGTAGTTAGCATCGCTAGCCTGCAGTCGGAGGACCAGATAAACATTTACTGCGCCGATTGGCTTATAAAAACGCAGCCTTCGACGGCAGGCAGAACACGCCCAGAACATGTATAATTTGATGGCACGGGACTGGAAAACGAGAGATTAAGTCCCACTACCGCTCACCAAGGCACGCCAAATGCTGCAATAAAGGGAACAACTCACCTTTGATATATTTAACTGCATTTTGCTGTGACACATGTGACATGCATGGTATCAATTTGATGGTGCCTCAATTCAAAAGTGAGATAACAACTTTTTATGGCATTTTTTTTCGGGGGCGGGGGAATATAAAATATGTACTTATATATGGTGACGAGCAGTATGATCTATCACTATCTCTGGTTTGAATTTTGATTTGTAAACAAGTCATAGGGCCAGAAATGAAGTAGTTGCGCCAAAAAGCGTGACATCCCTGATTGGTTAATGAAACAAATCGCCGACGCTAAATAGGTCACCGTTGCGTGCCGAGGTGAGCTTCAGATTGAATTGTCAGTTTTGTATTGTTTGTTGATTTTTTATGTGCAAACTTTTGTATGATAAGGCAAACTAAAGCATATTGCTTTATACAACCAGATACATAACCTAATGTTGAAAGCACATTGATCAATTTTCTAAAATTGAGGGTCGCAACCACTAACTAGGCCGTCGTAGCGTACCCAAGTTAACCCGCGCCCAGTGTTGGATTTCTGCCCGTTTGTTGGATTTTTTAAATAAAAAAGTTGTGCTACAAGAAATAAGTATGTTACAGAAAAAAAAATACGCTATACACTATATAAAATGAATATCTGCTGACAACCGAATTCTCACCCCCCCCCCCCCGGTCAACAGCATCTGTCTGAGGAGCCAAATAATGGTCATTTGTGTACTATTTTTGTAAATGTACTACAACTACGCAAAAAAAGCTACAATCCAAGAGCCCAAACCAAAAGTCCAACACTGCCCGCGCCCCACTGGGGGCGGGGGGTGAACACCCTCCTGCTGTTTTATCGAGATTACGAAAAAACGGCGGCGTAGCGCCGATAAATTTGGTCTAACTTATTATTGATCCTTTCCACACAATAATGAGTTAAAATTTGAGTTTGGTGTCGGATCAGGTTACCAGGTCAGGTCAAGTGACCCTACCTCCAAAAAAGTTTGCGGTCGTGCCATGACCACAGTTTCTGAGTGATCGATATAAAACGTTAAGGATAGCATGAAGCCATCAGTATCTACACAAAAAATATTTCTGAATTTTTTGATATCGGTGACCTGAGGTCGGGTCAATTTTTGTGACTTCCCCATTATAAGTCAACGGATAAATATTCAACTGCTTTCTAATCCTATGTCGAGAATATCAGTCTTCTCGATGTTATCATAATATATTTGTAATTATCCAAGTGCAGGATTTGTTTAGTGAACCATACGGGGTCATTTGAGGCCATCCAAGGTCACCGCAAAACTTTTTCGGCAATAACTCTCGACATATGGAAGATAGAGAAGCAAAACTTTCACCAATGTGTTTGTCTCGTCGAGACACGTCGCTTAGTATGCCACATGACCTACTTGGGTCACCACTTGACCTTGATCTGAGGGTATTTTTTTAGGTTGACCCAACATGGTCAACATAAACATATTTTAAAGCGTCTCAACGAGATAAATACGATGGTGTTGACAGTATTGCGTTATCTTTAAAGGGAATGTTTCACATTAACATTATATTTGAGTTGAGATGGCCATTTTGCTGGATTTGCATTTGAAATTAAGTAGTAGTAGAAGTTAAAACACCCACCAGAGTCCAATCGAAAGTAAATTTGGAGTTTTGGTTTTGACATCTGCACAAAAAATAAGGCCCTAAGTGTATTTAGTTATCGCCCTTTAAAGCCGATGTCGTCATCTTCTCTTTATCCAAAATGTTGATGAAGTAGGACTTTTTTAAATTTGGCTATACATTAGCCATTTACACTAGTCGATACATACTGCAGGCGTGAATTTTCTCTAATTTCCCAAAATTCCTTCATAGACGTCATCAAACCCAAATACTAAAACTTAGTTTCATGAAATTGAGCACTGTTTGTGAGAAACAAATGTCAGAATCGTGTTCGGCAACAATTACTTCATAGTTTGCACCACAAGCGGCGTACATTGGACAACTTTCAGATAAGTGAAACATTCCCTTTAAGAGGTAAAAATAAATTTGCGAAAATATTTTTGCAAAAAAATTCATTTTTGACTTTTATGACCTCTGAAACTATTGACTTGTGGTCAAATTTGAGGACCACTTGGTGATTGCAAATTTTAATGGCTAGCGATTGCTTTTTCCATTTGTTTCTAGCTGGCTTAGTTCCCGAGATATATGGGGGGTTTCTGGAGCGAAGTTCTTGAACTGTAAAATTTGACCTTTGATGGCCTCAATTTTGGCCTGAGTAAAAACTCATCTGAGATAGTTTCAAAAATGATATTTGATGACGTTTCGAAGGGTGTTTGTGGTTTTGGTCTACGTCCCATAGGAGCCTAGTTAGAAGGGGGGGGTTCAAACACCCCCAGTAGGGCGTGGAAAATCCCCAGGCCCAGTGTGGCGCGAGTTGACTGCTGATTTGGTTATCTTATTATTCAATGTTTGATAGTTAAAGATATTATGGCACATAATCACAATAGACGTGCAAGCCATATTTTAATGCGATTTTGTAAAAAAAAAAAAAAAAAAGACAAGCCCCCAATTCGAATTTCGTTACCAAGTACCTACTTGCAAGTAGGTAATGGTCGCAATAAGCGTGGATCGCTTATAAATTTTGACTTAAAATATCTCTCGGAACTCGGAAGGAATTGTTATACGCAAAACACGATCAATTTACAATATATTTTGGCCTCGTCTGTCGGTTTCAAGTATTAAATCAAATTTTATGGAAAAATGTGACCAATACCCTTTAACAAATGTGATACAAAAATGCATAAACAAATTTGCAAACAACACATATTTTAAGTTAATTTTCACAACAATACAAGTTCAATATTCAGACGTGGCAAACCCAGTGCCAGACGTAAAACTGGCCGATTGGCTAACTGGTTAGGCACTTAAAGGGAGCTTGTGCCTACTCTTTTGGAACGTCAAATATATTTTTATTGCGGTAAGAAGCTATTGGTTTAATTATTTGATACGATAAAATTCACGTCTGGAGCCGCTTTAGTTGAGTTTTACTTATATTCTGTTTTGCATAATATTTTGTTTCAGAATCCATAAACAATCGCCGCAATAAACAGAGTAAAGAAGATGTTACTAGAATGGCGCACCAAAGCCAATAAACAGCCCCATACGAACAATGTACAATAGTACAATAGGGCGGGGGCGGAAATCACCCCCCCCCCCCCTGCAGTGCGCGGGTTTAAGTAAAATATACACTGGCTTACTCTATCGCAGAGGCTGGCGCACAGCTATCGTGTAAATAGCCTGGGCTACATACAACTCATAAGATAAATTCGTACTGCGTAGCCTCGTAAGCAGTGAGATAAGAGTGAGATCCATTGACACCTTCACGGACAATGACACGTGACAATTACCTTGTCGGCCGGTGGAATTAATTATAAGTCTAAAAGAATAATCAATTAATTATGTCGTTGCAAAGTTCCGTCCAGTTCCATCCAAGGTTGTTGGTAAAACATTCACCTATGTTTTATTATCATCCACTGTCAATGTTGTGTAAGCAGTTTGTGCTGTGTTGTGTATGCATGTATGTACTTGTGCTGAAAATGTATGTATGTATGTATGTATGTACTTGTGCTGAAAAATATGATCATCCTGATTTTCTGAATCTATAATTAATTTAGTTCCTCTTGTCTCCAATCGCCATGACATTATTATTATAGCAAAATGACACTTAAATGTACCAGGCACGTAGCCAATATTTTTCACAGAGGGGGGGGGGGCACATTGGAAAAATATAAATCTGCTCCTCAGCCCTATGCTACTGACCCGGGGTAGGGGGTAGGGTCTGATCTTCAGAGAATCCCATTATATCAAGTGATAATTTATTTTGTTCAGGGGGAGCATGGCCCCCGTGCAGGGGCGTCGCCGACGGGGGGGTCGGGGGGGGGGGGGTCGCGACCCCCACTTTTGAAAAACCGGGGGGTTGATCCCCCCCACTTTTTATGTGCGATCGACTCCCACCCCACGCACTTGTTATGACGGAAGCTTGTTCCGTTTATCTGTGATTTTCCTATTAAAATACAAATTTAAATATGAAAAATACGCCGTGGAAATTGGCTCAGTCAGTTACGGATGATCTTTTTTCGTTTTCCCTTCGAAGTTTGACACACCGCTACTCCGAAAGGAAAACGAGGGAAATATCATCCGTAACATTGTATATGCCCGTAGCACTAAAATGGGACATAAGTGAGGGAGGCACTACGTTTGTGAAGTAAGCAGTACACACGGTCATATCATATAATACATATTACATATACTTTACATTGGTAGTCGTCAAAGCTTGCCGGTCCTAGAATAATTTAAGAATCATAGACATCTCATATCAGTGGAGCCCCTCATGGGACAATTTTTCAGCCCCCAACCCGTTTCAGCCCATTCAGCCAGACCAAAACCCGATCCAATCCGCATTCATACTTGATGTGGCTCCCATTTTATCCATTTTAGCATATTTTACCGTTTTAGTGGTACCAAATGATATGGTCTGTCCCATACACGCTCCAATCCGTGAATTTCCCAAAAGTTTGCACAATTTCCATCCATTCCCGTCCATTTCCATTTCCATATGGGATTCCCATTCCATGAAGGGCTCTACATAACAGGCCCTTTTTTAAGAAAAAGGTAATGATTGAAAACCCGACTACCCTTGCATAGAATAAGCGTTAGCCGATAAAGTATATGGTAACCTATCTGAAACTGCAGAATTCCTTTGTGGTTAGCATTTTAACCCTTGCCGTGCAACGTCCGATACCTAAACATGACCGACGACCGTGTAGGAAAGGGAGGGTACGACGCTCCTGCGTCTTGTTCCCAATGAGTATCAGCAGGTCACCAAAATTATTGGGAAATATTATGTTGTCAGAGAAAGAGTATCTTTTCTGATCATGCTGGTAACTTTCAATTGTCTTTATTCTGAGACCTAGAACATCTTAAAACATTAATTTAAATGCGGCTTGGCAAAAAACTGCACACTTGCGTAAAAACCGTACTACGCGAGACACCGCTTCAGGCGGTGTTGACGTCACAGGTTATCACTTTCCACGCTCGGCCTTATGTTGAAAGATTGGTAGCTTTCATCAGGTATCAACGATTGTGAATACCTGCTGTCATTTTTGCGTAAAAAAATCACTGGATTAGCTCAACAGTATATTACATTTCCATTTTTATGTTCACTTCTTTAATATTAATCCATTCAAACTACTAGATAACTGACATCAACTTTCATGTTGCTACTTTAAATTATAATCCAACTTTGCATACCTGTAATAGTTTGTTTTATTCCTTACAATACGAGTGTCTGCCCGTTTAACTTGGCATTTGTTTCATTTTTGACTATTTAATTTGTGTACTAAACGTTATTTCTTGCTGTTATCTGTGTTTTATTTTGTCGCTTAGGTAATTTGTGGATGGTAACACGCTGTATTTTATTTAGTAGCCTACCAAAGTTTTTCGGTTTTCCTTATAACTGCCTAAAATTAATGCAGACCAAAAATGATACCAAAATGAAAATATTGCATCTACTTTTACTCAACCCAAATGTTATTTCTGTGTCTGAAAACAATCAGCATTCCACACATCGAGGCTCAAAATAAATTCTCAATCTCTTAAGCATTAGCGAAAAGTCAGCTTACTCATAAGCCTGTGACGTCACCCATTTTTCAAAAGTACGGTAAAACGCCTTCTTCTTCGCCAAATTAAGTTTGCCTTATTGCTAAGAAAGAAGGGAGTAGTATTGAAAAATTATTATTATTTTTAAGAAAACTAGCAATATTTCCTCTTTCGTTTGGTGTTATTCTTTCTCACAACGCTGCATATACTCCATTGAAGCTAGAGCTTCGATTCAAAAACACTAGCGTGTTGCTTCGTGACTTAGAGTGAGGCCGTTGATTAATACATTGATTTGTAATGTCCCTGGATCATTAGGTAACACTATGAGGTGTTGAACCCGGATGTCATCCAAATCGTGCATTTGTGGAAATTCCAAAACTATTTATTCCAGCTAAAATCGAGTGAAAATGAAACATACATTTATGCGAAGATGGGTGCTAAATTGAAAATCAGTGTCCACACATTTGTTTTTCTCCAAAAACTACTTAGAATCCAAAAAGGTTCATTTCAGGTCATCGGAGGTCAGTGACCTCACTCACCTCGGTGACTGTGATAAGAAGCATGACCCGGGTGGAACATATAATTGTGTAAAATAGATGCCAAGTTGTCAACAAGATAGATAAGCGTCACAAAATGTCTTAGAAAACACAAGAGGCCAAAAAAGTCATCTCAGGTCATCAGAGGTCACGATCTCAGTGAAACCATAAATGTAACCTGGTAACACCTGTGAGTGTGCAATGTGGATTGTGGATATGGTCCTGAACAACAAACACTCAGAAACTGCACAAGCTACAATTCTCGATCAACGGGACGCCAGTTGTGTATGACATGACCTTGAGAAAAACAGATCATAGGTCACGGGTCATTGGAGGATTTTTGTGTATATATTAAATTGTTCAAAAAAGCAAGTTGCATCGAATTCGGATGATAAGTACTCGAGGGTAAAACACGAAAAACGGAGGGTTGTGGCACCCTGCGCTAAGCGAAGGAATCAATTAGCTCTACCCATTATGTAAAGCTTGTAATTTCCTGTACTTCCAATCGTCTAGAGCCCTGTCCATGATGCTCCAATGTTGTAGTTTCCATCTTTGGAATTAATTGTATATTTGTTTGTTACAAATCTGGAAAGGTTAGCCACGGTAACATTGATCATTCTATTTGCCAGAGTTATGAAGTTAGAATAATCCATGTTTGTTTGCAAATGAATTAAATCAATTTTTTAAAAAGTTAATGTATAAGTAGGTTATCTACTTTAAACCAATTTGCACTGGTTTACCAGTTGTTTACCGCTAACGCCACCGGCCATCGTGATTTATTTATCCGATGCTGAATGTATAGCAAAAACTACCTTCATTAAATATTTTTCATCATACCGAGATGTGCAACCAGAGAAGGTTCAAGGCTCACCGGCTATATTTCTGGGTTTATCAGGCGACCCCTTAATAGAGATCTAATAGACCCCTTAATATAACAAACACCTTCTATAACTTAAAGCTTGGTTCCACTCACGGTCTGCTTCTAATTATTAAAATATCTTTTCAACTACCTAAAACTAAATTTTGCAAAACGCTTCGCGGCGTCACATCGGTGGCTATCATAACAATCATAACATGTGTGAAAGTCATCGTCATCGTCTTCGGTTCGCTGTAACGCTAAATTAAACAAATATAATTTTCAACATCTTGTCCTCTTCAAGGGCCACCGCCTATATTTCTGGGTTTATCAGGCAAACCTGTAACAATTTCGCTTAATAACAAATACCTTCTATAACATTAAAATCCACTTTAAAAATGCTACAAAGACTCGCATAAAAATTGGGGTATATTTTTTCGTCACACATAAAAATGAGGGAACCTATATTTTTTCGTTATTTCAGCCGACCCCCCCACTCAAAAATCCTCGGCGACGCCCCTGCCCCCGTGCCCCCTTGGCTAAGTCACTTATCGAAAATTGGCGAAAACATGGTACACTACTAAGTACAACAGTCAAGAGGCATATGCAGAAATGTTGACCGCTCCCATCACATCTCTTTATAATTTATGACGTCATGGTAACAGCAATATCTGGGATGCAGGGGCGTAGCTTCTTCAGACAAGTTGCGGGGGCAAAATCCTTAGGACAAAATCTACCATCAAAACAGGGGCGGATCCAGGGGGGGGCCACGGGGCCATGGCCCCCCCAAAGAGCCTGAGACTATGATTTGGCCCCCCCAAAAGGTCGGACAAATTTGAACAATTTATCGTTAAAAATGCCTTTTGACAGCAGTAAAAATCCAGCTTTTCACAGTCAAAAACTGAATAAAAATTTCGCGCCGCTTCGCGGCATGACATAAGTTTTGGCAATTGCCTATTACAAATTTTTGAAAAATTAGGAAAGCGAATTAGGTACCATTTATGTCTGGCAGAGCTCTCCCTGGCGAGTGATTTACTGAACCACAGATACCCCACGCTTTACTGATTAGTACAGAATACCACGCCACAGATTACTTGACCACTGACCACGGCCCGGCGCCCCTCCGTGACTGCCCTTCTCCGGGGACCATTGACGGGCGTCCCCTTCCGGCTTATTGATTGGCGCCCCACAAAAATGTTTGAAGGCACGACGAGCACGTGTGGAGAGAGGCGGCCCCGTCAAATTTTCGCCAATATTGGTGGGCGCTCCAGTCGATTGGGTGGCACCTCTCAAGGAACACTTACTGGTCCTTTTTAATTTCTGCAACGCCAACTTGATCAAGCTCCATGGCGCCCCACTTTCAAAATGTGGCGCCCTCTCTGATAAACAGTTACAATGGTGGCCAAGATGCCTTCTGAGGCGGCAAGATGTCTTCAAGGCGGACATCGGTGCCTTCTAAGGGTTTGCATAATACGGCTCTAAGGCGTAATAATACCTCCGAGGGCGGCAGGTGGTCTTTATGATGCGCAACACGTTTCTGATACGGCAAAATACTTTTCGAGGGCGGCATGATCCTACCAAGGGCCGGTGCATAATAGCATTTTTTGGGGCGGGCTAAATGTTTTCCGAGGCCAATGGCAATATGTTTCCAGGGGCCGTTAGCGTAGCCAGGTCTGGCCAATGGGGGTCCCGACCTGCATTCCAGGGCCCTTTGTGAGATGAAGGGCCCTACAAAACAACCATTTTGTTAGAGGCCGTTGCTTAGTGCACTCAGTCTGTATGACATCAAGTTAGCGCACTGTTTGTTTGTTTTTGTTGTTTTTTAACACGATTTTTAGCAACCGATATCGTTGGCGCAGTGTAACAGCCTTTGTCTGGGCTGGATGGATATACATTGTTTCGTCATTTCAGGCCGACCCCCTCAAACTTATTCGGTGACGCCTCTGCGAGTTGGATTGAAATAAACGTTGACTTATTACTTAGGTGTTGTATTATGCTACGGAAAGTGTGTTCTGGTGTTTTAATTTGATTTAATGTGATTTTGTGTGTTCTGTTTTAAATGTTGATTTCCCTATTTTTTACTTTTTTTCGAAAAAATGTGTTTTCCCGATTTTTTTTCCCCGAAAAAAAGTTTTTTTTCTTTCGAAAAAGTGTTTTTTTCCCCCAAAAGTTGTGATTTCCCCACCTTTTTATATCTCGAAATGCCAAATTAAGGTGAGAAGCTCCAAAAATCCGCGGAGGAAAAAAATAGGGGTCCTTTTTTTTGCCCAAAAAAAAAAGTTTGGCCTTCCCCCCCCCCAAAACCGAGCGCCTGGACCGCCCCTTGCATTCAAAAAATAAATAAAAAATCATATTCCCGGATTTGACCACATCCTCGTCAAGTTGTATGCACTGTAGACAAGTTGGGAGGGGAGGGCGCTGAAGCTCCTCAACTGAAAAGGGAAACTACACCCTTGCTGCACTGGCGGTATCCAGAACGTGGGCATGGGGGCTAATTTAAAAGTTTTATCAGTTTTGAAAAAAAACTCATCTGATTTGGCTCCTTGTACATTACCTTATTGCACGGTTTATAGTAGAGTTCTACATGGCTGCACCTTTCCTTGGCCTAGCCAACGCCACAGCCATGGCACACAGCCACAGCCAGCCACGCCACTCCCAAATATAAATGCTGCCGTTGCCAGCCGTGAGGATTTCTGTAAATTCATATTATGTTTATTTTCCAGTCTACTGTTATACTAATATGCCAAGAGCTTCTCTTAACCATGATTGGTTTGGTAAGATTGATGCAAAAACAAATCACAGGTAGACTATGCAGCCACAGCCTTATAGCCACAGCCATGATCTAGAGATTTTCCAGTCCGGCCCACCCCATTAGCCATGGAGTTCGGCCAGCCATGGGGATAGGCGATAGCCGCCCCATGTATAACTCTAGTTTATAGGTGTGTCTTTTGACATCCTGCTGAGCTGAATAGTATTTTTAGGACACCGGTTGACCAGTGACTATCACCGAGATGGTACACAGCATGGCATTTACACCCAATCCACATCCACATCCAGTTATCGGCAGATGACCTTAAACAGAACGTTCTCCTTTTTTTCTGCAGGAAAACACCGTGTTTCATCTAACGACAAACTGCAAAACTTTAACAGTCAAAACTAAGCTTGGATTCGAGCAAGGGATCACCAACAGGCAACAGCGCATTCACAGAACCCCGACACCTGTTGGTACCCTGCCCGGCCTAGAGTCTGCAGCTAAAGCGCCTAGGCTCTTCTGGCGGGACCATATGCAGTTTTGCAGGCGGAATTGCAACATGCACGCATCACCAATCGCGCTGGGCCGCACGAGGTGTGTAGGTTCGGGGACGGACGGCGTTTACATGTGTTGGTACACCGTACACGCCTCTAACTCTGCACAGCCGCACAGGCGCCCCCGTCGTTGCAGTGCCAGCGCAATGAGGCAGTGAAGAAGCAGAGGGAAGCCAAATCCGATTATGGGGTACGCGTCTGGAAGCGGTATCCTCGACCGTCGAGCGTGGAATCATAGTATGTAGGAAGTCCCCATTGAGCACAGGTGCCTTCCGTGGCCTGCCAAGGAATGTTGCTCGGTGACCTACTAGGGTACATGCACACAATCCACGCCTCCGGACCTGGTCGTCAGACACGATGCAGAGTCGTGTCCACAGATTTGTCTCCGGCAGGCTAAATAAGATACCGGCTCCAAAGCAACCCTCCGCTCGCAGCGATACCGTTATAATACTAGCACGCTCGCTTCCACACACCTGTGCGCCTGTGACACCATAAGCCGCACTTCCCAATGGCATCATTGGCGACCAGCATTTACATCATTGGTGTGTGTGACGGAAAAGAGAAATCACGAGCTAATTTGAGCAATTAATAAGTAAATTTCATAAAAAACACCTATTCTAAGAAAAAATTTAATCCTGTGCAGAAGACTTCCAGGGGATGGCCCAGGCCTCAAACAGCCGGAGCCCGCAATTCAACAACAGCCATCGATCCGTGCCGGGATGGCAGCCAACCAACGCACCGCCACGGAATTACAACACCAGAATACGTCCGTTGGCCGCGATGGCAGCCAGGCCAGCCGCCCGCGGATAACAATCATAGGGTCGTCCGTACGGACCAGGGACGAATAGCAGCCACCGCCGAGACGAATTACAACTCAGCTCGTCCGTGGGCCGGATGATGGCAGCCCACTCTGCCGAGCCGAAAAATCAACCGACTAGATCGTCCGCTGGCCGGAGATGAGCAGCTCCACCGCCGAGAGTCCGATCAACACAGGTCGTCCGTGGCCGTTAGCGATGGCTGGCTCACCCACGCCGCCGGAGACCTACAAAACAGCACAGATCGTTCCGTAAGAGGCCGGAGGGATAGGCTAGCCACCGCGCGAGAACCGAATCAACCCAGGTCGTCCGTGCCGGGCACTAACAACAATTACCGTGCAGACCACCGCCGACGATCAACCACAGGATCGTCTGTGCCCCGGGATGCAGCCACTGCCCGCAGCAACCGATCAACACAGGTCGTCCGTGTGGCCGGTGATGGCGAGCCACCGCCGAGCCCGAATCAAACAGATCGTCCGTTGGTACTAGGAGTAGATAGGCCCAGCCAAACCGCCGCCGATCAACACAGATTACGTCCGTGGCCCGACGGATGGGCAGCCACCGTCCGAGATCCGATGCACCACAAGATCGTCCGTTGGCTCGGGATGCAGCACCGCCGCCGTTCAACACAGATCGGTCACGGTCGGCCGGACACGATGGGCAGCCACACCGCGAGTACCGATCAACGCAGGTCGTCACGTGGCTCGGTGAAGATGAGCAGCCACCGCCGCCAAATCAATACAGGTCGTCCTGCCGCTGGGAATGCAGCCACCGCCGCCGATTACAAAACACAGCATCGCGTCGTCAGCAACGGGTGATGGCAGCCACACAGCCGCCGATCAATACAGATCGTCCTGTGGCCGATAAAAATGGCAGCCACCGAGCGAGCCGAATTTATACGTCCAGATCGTCACATTGTGCCGGGGATGGCAGCCACCGCGAGACACGATCACACACAGGGGTCCGATCCGTGGCTCGCAACAACATCATCGGATGGCCAGCACCGCCGCGATCAACACAGATCGGTCCGGTGGCCGGGTGGCAGCCCACGCCGAGACCGATTCAACACACAAGGTTCGTCCGGCGCCGGTTGCACAAAAGATGGGCAGCAACCCCGATGGCCGAATTCAACAACAGAATTCGTCCGACTCATAGGCCGGGATGGCAGCCACCGCCGAGCCGATCAACACAGGTCGTCCGTGGCCGGGATGGCAGCCACCGCCGCCGATCAATACAGGGGCCGGCTGAGAACAGAAACTCACCGTGACTGCACGAATCCTTGCAATGGCGTTGGTAGGCTGCAGCACGCGTTCACAGCTCAGAAAACTGCCTCTCCTCCCCCCCACAGCCAGCGCACAAACTGCCGTCAACGCAGCCACCCGCACCCCGCGACAACTCCAGCGATACTGAATGAAACCGTCACGTGTGCCCGTTTCCGTGGCGACGGAGCGTAAGCCCCGCCCCCGTCGCCATGGAAACGCAGCGCTTGGCGTCCGACCGTGGCCGGGCGAGAAGGTCGAATTATTTCATTCATTCGGCTGTATGAATGAACGGACGTGACCGGAAGCGGGCGCGATGGACCCGAAACGCATCATGAAAGCCGGGCCGGAAATGGAAGTAAATCCACCGACTGCTGAGTAATGGTAAGTTGACGAGTGACGGCCGACTGGAAGCCAGAACCCAGACGTCTCCAGGCAAGTACCGCAGCTACTGCCTACTGGCTACTGGCTATGCCTGCAAATTTGTGTCGCAATCGCTGGTCACCTGGTGTGGTGCGAATCAAGGGTGCGAATGTGAACGGTGACATCCATTGTTGTAGAGTTTGTTTTGTCTTAGCGATTTCTGTGTTTGGAAGCAATAACAACGTTATGATGAGCAGCTGTGGCCTGTGGCGTATTTATTAATCAGCCAGAGGGGGGAGGCACATGCTTTAGGAGCACAATTAACTTATGAACTATTTAAATATCCAAGAGCTGTATAGACAATGTTTAAAAACTGCTTGTATTATCAGTTAACAACTTTGTCCTGGCACTGGCGGATCCAGAAAGTGTTATTTTGACAGTTGGGGGGGGGGGGCCAAATCCCAAAAATTATCGCATAATTCCTGAAATCAATCGGATTTCCGCTTGCTTATGCAATCAATAACTGCATTTAAAACAAACTTTCTCTAGTAAAGTTGCTTAGTTTTACGGACAAACTCAGGAAAATTGTGGTCAAATTTGCGCCCGATTTTGGGTGTTGGGGGGGGGGCAATGACCCTTTGGCCCCCCTGGATCCGCCCTTGTGTCCTGGTTATCTTGAAATTTACACACACTTTGGTGACCGTGCTGAATAGATACAACATTCTGGAGCGCCCACTGATTTCAAGTTTTAACAGTAGTCCTATGGCGTTGCATGGTAAGAATGGAGTTGAAATCTATCAAATTAAGATTAGCCCCCCCCCCGACCGATTTCATAAGGTTCCACCACTGGCCCCCTTAAAGGGAATATAGCACCTTGGGAAAAGTATGTAGAATGATGGAGAAGAGTGCCCTGATTACGGTTCTGGCATTCATTTTAGCGAAAAAAATCGCAATTTGTTGTAATATGAACAATATTAACCTGCGCCCCACTGGGCCTCTGCATTTCCTTCGCCCGACTGGGGGGAGTGTTTGAACACCCCCCCCCCCTCCAACTCGGCTCCTACGGCTCGTAGACCAAAACAAAAATACTGTTCGAACCGTTATCACAAAGCATTTCGAAACTATTTCAGACTTTTTTTTCGCTCACGTCAAAACTCAGGTCACTAGAGGCTCGAAAAGGTCAAATTTTCCAGTTTTAGGACATCGCTCCAGAAACCCTCAAATATCTCGGAAACTATGCTATCTAGAAACAAACGTTAACAAAACAATCGCTAGCCATATTGAAATTTGCAATCGCACTTGTTGTCCTCAAAATTGACCTCAGGTCAATAGTTTAGGCTCTAGAGGTCATTAAAGTCAAAAATGCTGATTTTTGCAAAAAATGATCTCGCGAATAAATTCTTACCCAACAAAGATAACGCAATACTGTTTACGCCATCGTGTTTTTCTCGTCAAGACGCTTTGAAATGTCAAATTTAATCATGTTAGGTCAACTTAAAAATTGCCTCAGGTCAAGGTCAAGTGGTGACCCAAGTAGATCATATTGCATATCAGGAGATGTGTCTTGACGAGACAGACACATTGGTGCAAGTTACACTTCTCTATCTTCATTATGTTTAGAGTTATTGACGCAAAGGTGTTGGTGACCTCGGATGACCTCAGATGTTTCCGTAGAGATCCCTGAGCAAAACATGAACTTGGGTCATGCATAATATCCTATTATAACATTGTCCAGAAGGAAATGGACTGATATCGTCGAAAAAGAAAGCATTTGAATATTTCTCCATTGACTTAGGGAGGTCACAAAATTGACCCGACCTCAGGTCACCGATATAAGAAATCCGAGATACACATTTTGTAGATGCTGATGACTTGATGTAATTGATGTAATCCTAAAAGTTTGATATCGATCCGTTTGAAACTGTGGTCATGAAACGACCGCAAACTGTTTGGTAGGTGGGGTCACTTGACCTGACCTGGTGACCTGACCTAACCCGATACAAAACTTGAATTTTCGCACAATGTGGCGAAAGAATTAATATTAGTTATGCGCTATAGGCGCGCCGCTGTTTTTTTGTTATCTTGAAAAAAAACAGGAGGGGTCGTTCAAACACCCCCAGTGGGCCGCGGGTTAATATATTTTACATGTGACGTCAAAACAACAATATTTGGCATCCACCAAACGAGTTGTGAATCACAAGGAGGCATCGAACGAGCAAAATCGCCTCGCTTGAATCAGATGTGTAAAACATAAAAACAACTGCGTTCGCTGGTTCCCGACTCGCGAATAGTATTGGACGCGATTTAAAATGTGTTAATGTTTGCACTACGGTCTATCCCAAGCATCTTTTGTTAATTTGTAATTGTAAATAGACTCACAATTGACAAAGATAGTTACTTAAAACTATATCCACACCAAAATGAATTTGCCCATCGAGTGAAATTATTTAGTAAGTACTGCATATCATATGCTTCTATTGCAGATAAAATTGCAGCTACCGTTACGGAAAACCCATCAACAGTTGAGCCTTTTTAAGACCAGTGAATGCATTATTTTAAAATGAGAATCCAATGAAAATTTACAAAGTTATGGTCAATAATGTTTCTGAGAAAACCGAGCTTCTCCGTCAACCCCCAAAATGCCACAAATTTGTTGATATATTGCATGAACACTGACCAGCCACCATTTTTTTCTCCCGAAGCATCTGTGGGTGATTTTGGACTGGAAATCGGTTCACAATTGACGAATATATTTATTTATAGCATATATTCACATTAGAGTGAATTTTCCCAATGACCCCAATCATCATCATGAGTGAAATTAATAAGTTAATACTGCATATGCTTCTATAGTACAAGGCGATATATATATAAGGTGAGGGCGTCTGAGCTCGGTCACGTGACTTGTATTTGTGGCGAAGGCACTTCCAGGTGCGGTAAAGGGTCCGTTGCGTTTTCGCCGCAATGGGAAGTCAATGGGAAATCTGAACTTTTACACACACTCCCTTTAAATACTTTTTCCTGACTTTATCTGACACTTTTTTCAAAAGAAACGCAGTTGAATTCAATGAACAAAATTGGCTCTGCGCTTTATGGTGTATATATGATTTTAGTCAGTTATTAAATAAATAACTAAGCAGTTTCAATTCCAGGGACGGATCTAGGATATGCTTAGCCGCCCAGGGCCGAACTGGCCGAGGGCGCATATTTCCTAAAGATAGGTGCGGCATAGTCCAGGGGCTCCCACTTGGGAAATTAAACGGGTACAATTATGCTTCCCGACTGCTTCGAGGGTGCATAATGTACTCTAACGGTTGCTAACCGAGGCGCGCGATGTTCCTTCCAAGTGATGGCATATGCGTGTGGAGAAGCGGCCAAAATGTCTTCTGAGCATAGGCACCCAGGGGAGCACAGGAGGGGCATCTGCCCCCCCCTGAAGTCCATGCGTCTCTGGCCCTAATTGCCCTAGTTACCCTGTATGGTGCCCCTTTGGGAAATAGACCCCTATTTTCTCTCCAGACCACGCCGAAACGTGCGAATGCCTCTACACATGAGAGACTCTAGAGCACTTCAAGGAGGCCTGGTAAGAGTCTATTGAGACGGCGAGTGCCCGCATCAAGACTCTACACACATACGACCACAACGCGTCTATGCGTCTCCCGACCTCTGGCCAGGGGAGGCGCGGCCACACAGCTGCTCCAGGCTCTGTAGCGGCCGTGAGACTGCTTTACCTCAGGCCCAGTCTCTTTTTGTCCGTATCGTTGTGATCGTAATCTCTCTGCCGTTATCCGTTTTTTCTGTATTTTATTTTTTTTTCGTTTTGTACATTTTTTTTTTTTTTCTTTTTTTATCTTTTTTTGTTTTTTTTTTTTTTTTTTTTCTTTTTTTCCAGCCCCGCCCCACCCCCCACACGCTTTTTTTTTTTTTTTTTCTTTTATTTTTTTTTTGCTCTTTACACCTTTTTTCTTTGTTTGGCTTTTATTTTTTTATTTTTTGTTCTTTCTTTTTCTTGCAGATTCAGATGTCTCCGATAGTAGGGTATCTCTTTTGTTTCAAAAGGTACCCTCCTTTGTTTCACGCTGATTTTGGCGGTCACACCTATTTGTATTTTAGCTTAAAATACCTACATTCTTCCTCGGTTGGTGATTTTTTGTTAAAAAAAACTTTTTGGGTATTTTTTGTCTTGAACACAAACGGAAACATAAAACATATCCTGTAGCATCTATTACACATATAAGTATACTAACGGTCATATCTCATACCGACTTGCAGGGGCGTCACCGATAATTCTGAGTGGCGGCGTTGATGAAATACGGAAACAATTTTTCCCCTATTTTGTACTGCATGGTTATTCAGCCTTTGGCAGCATTTTTGATGGTATTTCCTTGTTATAGTAGGTATTTAGTTATTTAGCGCCGGCGCCGCGTTTTTTTTCTTCTTGAATTTTGCCTGATTACAACATATAAAATATAGTATCGCTATGACGATACCTTATTTATGGCCACCATCGCTATGACGATGCCACCGATGTGACGCCGCGAATCCACGTGAAAATTGGAATTTTAGGTAGTGTAAAACTACATTTTCGTATTGGAGCTAGACCGTAATTGGAGCCAAATTTCAGGGGCGTCGCCGAGGATTTTTGAGTGGAGGGGTCGGCTCGGCTGAAATAACGACAAAATATACCCCCATTTTAATGCGTGTGCCTTTGCAACATTTTAATGTGGATTTTCGTGTTATAGGTGTTTGTTAATAGGCAAAATTGTTACGGGTTTGCCTGATAAAAAACAGAAATATAGGCGGTGGGCCTTGTAGAGGACAAGAAGCTAAAAATACTATGTAACTAACATATGTTACAGGCAATGTGTAGAATCAGGCATTCTATAGAATACCTAGGCAATCTATAGAATGCGCTGACCAGTCAGGCATTCTATAGGAAATCCCTAGGGAATTTATGAATGCCTGGACCCGTCACGCATTTCTATAGATCCTGGATTATGGTGCGTTTTTGACAACAGTGGTATTATGTTAAACGAGAATAATATGATGTTAGGTCTTGAAGCGCCTTTCACAAGGAGGGAGCAGGCTGTTTCATAAAAATATTAAAAACTGCAGTCCCAATGGCCTGCTTTCAAACGTTCCAATCACAAGAAGGCGTTGGAAATGATCTCAGTCAACTGGCTCAAGGGCCGTATTTAGGGGTCACCGTCACCAACCTCGCCCCCTCCCATCCCTGTGGACGCCAAGGGCGCCCTCATGGACCGAAGGCGCCCTCATGCACCGAAGGCCTTCGGTTTCATGAAATGCGCCGTCACATTCAGCGAAAGGCGCCGAAGCGCCCATCGCTGAATGAGGGCGCCCGGCCTGAAATATTGGAAGCGGCGTTCTACCTGATGTTAGGCGTGCTCGGTACACCTGAAGGCGCCCTCCCACATACCTTCAAAGCGCCCTCCCAAATGCTTCCAGAGGCGCGCCATCCAACATAGCTTCAAAGGCGACCTCCAATACACCTCTTACGCTTTGCTTTCAAAGCTTTCAATCACATACTTGTAATGGCGGCCTTTGATTAATTTTTGAAGGCGCCCTCAAACACTTATCCTCTGAAGGCGACCTCCCATATGCACATAGGCGTAACGACCACTGGGTACACTGTATCCAGTAAAACTCAAAGGCCCAAAATTGACTGGGTACTGTACCCAGTAAAAATTGAAGACTTCAACATGAATTTGTTTAGATTCAAATGTACGGAGAAGTCAATAGGGATGTACAAGTCAAAACATTTTTTTTTTTCAAATATAAAAACACAAATTAAGGAAACCTTTAAATTATGTAACAACCTGAGCCGGATGTAGTTGCATTCACTTTGCATGATAAAGAACGTGCTTTATTACAATTTAAAAAATGTAAATACTTTAGACTGTTAACAATTTTCAAACATAGCCATGTTCATAGATACGGGCCGACAATGGCTTGCGGCTCGACTCTTTGGTTGCCTTTGACATTGTGCCAGAGCGTACCAAATACACGATTTTTTAAAATAAAATGACATGTTATTTCTGATGATCTGTATATTAGAGGTGCAGTATGTAAAGCATACATATATTTAAAAATAAGCAGCCATGGGCCATATGGTGGATATTTTAGGCGACAATTGCCGTTTTCACGATGGATTATTTTGCGCGAAATGCTTTAAAATTTTAAAATGTTTTAAAATGTTTTAGTAGTAGCCGCTTTCACGATGGACTAATTTACGAAAAATGTTTTAACCCGATCCCTTCTCCGTGGTACAGTTAACTGTTTACGTTTCAGTTCTTGCGATCATGATTTGATATTTCTCATAATGCCGGAAAAAATCCTTAAGTGGATTTTTTCGTAGGCGGTCTTGTCACTTTTAAAACATCTTTTATAGCATATGCCGCGAGCATGTCGTGTACGTCTCTGCAGCTGTGCGAGTGCGTGGTTCTGTTCATTTTATCTGTGTTGTGCGCTTGTGCCGATGTGTTTTATTATTTAATCATATATTATATTTCTATCACTTTGAACTTCGTCTATCAGTAAGCACCCTGCCAATAGCCGCTAGTCGCCAGTAGTTTAAGGTGATATCAACTGAATCACTGAAACAATTAACCTGAAAAAAATGTGACTGATGAAGGCGTAAAGCCGAAAACGTCTCTTCAATTTTCACTTGTCTTTAAGATATTTGTTCGGACGTATCGAAAATAATGTTATTATCATCCAAATTATTATTTCAATTGTTTTCAATTTCAGAACAATCTCTAAAACAAATACAAGTAATTAAAACATATTGACCTAAGGTCACCTAAATTTCAGCACAAGTAGCTCATCACAGAACCACTGGCAGATCCAGGGGGAATCAGTGGTAAACAAATTCCTAAAACTGGAAAATTTGGCATTCGATGACCTATGGTGATCTTAAGTTTGACCTGAGCGAAAATAATATGAAATAGTTTAAAAGTGATTTTTGACGACGTTTCGAAGAGTGTTTTTGGTTTTTTGGTCACGTTCCATAGGGAGCTGAGGTAGAAGAGGGTGGTTCACCCCCCAGTACGGCGCGGAAAATCCGAGGCTCCTTATACGCTTCAGTGACCAGATAAGCGCGTGACATAATATTCTTCTAGAATCTTGCATTCAATACTTCCAATATTTGTTATCGCCGATCAGCTGACTATAATTCTCGCCGAATAGTAGCTTGCCTTGCGCCAGTTGCGCATCTTGCCCGTTCGAAACCCTCCCATGCGATCCGTGCACACGCTGCCGCCGACGCAGCCGCGCTACGCTAACGTCGGCGGCGCCAACACTCCTACGAGCCGTGCCGCACCTCTAACCGGCCGCGCCGACGGAGGTGACGTAAGCATGACGTCACAACCAGTGGGCGGTGCACCTTCCGTAGCATGATTGTAAACTTGCGCCCGGGGGCACGGCAGAGCTGGTCGGCTGCAGGGGCGCATCCAGGCGCGGCGCACGGCGGGCCATGGCACGACCTTAGGTTGACCTGACCTTAGGTCAACGATGCAAAACAAAATTCGAGACTCGGCAACTGTAGGCACTATGATAAAATCCGGAATGTTTCAAATCTCTCGGACAAAGACTGGCTTTGACACGATCACAAATATTTTGAAAGGCAATGTCACTTGACGTGACCTGGTGAGCTGAAATGACCAGAGGTCAAAACTTTGACAAAGTGTGGGTATTTAATGCCCAAACAGCTGTGTAAAGTTTGGTGGCGCTGCGCGCCGCCGTTCTCCCGCTATTCCGGAAAACCCTCCAGGAGGGGGGGGGGGTCAAAATGATCCCCTTCAGGGCGAGGGTTAATAAAGCATTTAATTTTAAAATGTGTTTTGTTTCAAATGCACGATAATGACCATGGTATTGATGATGATCCTGATACTGAAGCGTAATGCAAGTAAAGCAAACGACGCTTTATTTGTGAATCATGGTAAGTTGACCTTTACACTCACTATGAAATATTTCAATATAAAACCCAGTTAAATCCAATTAAAATACATATCCAGAGCTCAAATTACAAAGGAAAAGGAAGGTAGGGATGCGAATTTGTGAAGGCCACCAGCATGGTGTCCTTGCAATACAATTTCAGCCGCTCTTTTTCGACGACTCCCGTCCGTCTAACAATCGCAAACAATCTCGAACGATGCGTATCGGAGGAGGAATATGTGAGTCGTTTGTGTGCCGGTGGCGCTGTCACTTGGTGACGACTGCCGTGGCCAGGTGACCGGTTACCGTCACCACGTTCCAGCCGACCGTTAGTCGGAGAGAGCGGCCACTGAGCGGCCTGCCCCCCGCTCACCTTGTACTGACAGCCACCTTGTGCTGCACACACACACACACACACGTCCGTCTTATGTGACCTGTCTGTCTGTCTGTCTGTCTGTCTGTCTGTCTGTCTGTCTGTCTGTCTGTCTGTCTGTCTGTCTGTCTGGTCTGTCTGTCTGTCTGTCTGTCTGTTCTGTCTGTCTGTCTGTCTGTCTGTCTGTCTGTTCTGTCTGTCTGTCGAGTCTGTCTGTCTGTCTGTCTGGTCTGGTCTGTCTGTCTGTCTGTCTGCTCTGTCTGTCTGTCTGTCCTGTCTGTCTGCTCTGTCTGTCTGTCTGCTGTCTGTCTGTCTGTCTGTCTGTCTGTCTGTCGTGTCGTCGTCTGTCTGTCTGTCTGGCTCCTGCTGTCTGTCTGTCTGTCTGTCTGTCTGTCTGTCTGGCTGTCTGTCTGTCTTTCTGTCTGTCTGTCTGGTCTGTCTGTCTGTCTGTCTGTCTGTCTGTCTGTCTGTCTGTCTGTCTGTCTGTCTGTCTTCTGTCTGTCTGGTCTGTCTGTCTGTCTTCTGTCTGTCTGTCTGTTTCTGTCTGTCTGTCTGTCTGTCTCGTCTGTCTGATCTGTCTGTCTGTTGGTCTGTCTGTCTGTCTGTCTGTTCTTGTCTGTCTGTCTGTCTGTCTGTCTGTCTGTCTGTCTGTCTGTCTGTCTGTCTGTCTGTCGTGTTCTGTCTGTCTGTCTGTCGTCTGTCTTGTCTGTCTGTCTGTCATAGCGTCTGTCTGTCTGTCTGTCTGGTCTGTCTGTCTGTCTGTCTGTCTGTCTGTCGTCTGTCTTGTCTGCTTCTGCTGTCTGTCTGTTCTGTCTGTCTGTCTGTCTGTTCTGTCTGTTTCATGTTGCGTATGTCGTGCGCTGGTCTGTCGTCCTCGCCTTCTGTCTGTCCGTACTTCTGTCTGATCTGTCTGTCGTGTCTGTCTGTCTGTCTGTCTGTCTCTGCTATCTGGCTGTCTCAGTGCTGTTATGATCTGAGTCTGTGCCTGCTCTGCGTCAGTCTGTCTGTCTGTCTGTCACTGTCGATACTGTCTTCTGTCCGCCTAGTCTTGTGCGTCTGTCGTGTCGTCTGTTGCTGTGTGTTCTCTTGCTCTGTACCTTGAACTTCTGTCTGTCTGGTATCTGTCTGTCTGTCTGTCTGTCTTGTTCTGTCCGATCTGTGCTGTCATGTCGTTCACTACTGTCAGTACTGTCTGTCTGGTCTAGTGCTGCTCTGTCTGTCTGTCTGCTCTGTCCTGCTCAAGTTCTGGTCCTGTCTGTCTGTTCTGCTTTGTCTGTACTGTCTGTCTCGTGCGTTGGCTGTCTGCACCCTCTCTGTCTGTCCTTGTGGCTGTCTCGTCTCTGTCTGTTTGTCCTGTACTTGTCTGACCTGTCCTGTACTGTAGTACTGTCTGTTCTGGCGTGGTCTGTCTGGTCTGTCTGGTCTGTCTGGTCTG
>VOPJ01006121.1:91686-132495 GCA_014673585.1 Semibalanus balanoides
CAGCCTACCCTCTCTGGCGCCGTCTGTCCAGCAGCCTACCCTCGCTGGCGCCGTCTGTCCAGCAGCCTACCCTCTCTGGCACCGTCTGTCCAGCAGCCTACCCTCGCTCGCTGGCCCGGATACAGCCATCAGCCGCAGAATGTAGACCGGATCAAGCGTCCATCGCTGACGACTTTTTGCCGTAGCGCGCGTGCCGAGCTCGAACGTGGCCAGGTACAGTGGACGGCGAGCGGCCGGGCCGCTCTCTAGAGACCCGGCATGTGTGCACGGGCTGCCGGCACGTGCACAATGCACAGTGCGCGTGATTGATGCATGTGTTCGTTTGCAAGGGGGCAGTTATACCATCCGTTTCAGGAATTCAGAGTAACTTGTAGCTGGAAACATAGAGCGAGTGGAACTGACAGGCGTGTGCGTTGTGCAATGATTTTGCGGTTCTCGTGGGATACGCCCGTGAGAAATAAGCGTGGCGCTATCCCATGCATGATGTGAGTTACTGTGGTGAAGAGCACATGAACGGCGTGAGACGCTGTGGTGAAGAACGCAGGTTGGCGTGAGACACTGTGGTGAAGAACATGTACAATTTCTCGGGCCACGTGACATACCAATTCAAAGTAATGGGGAAGTAGTATCCAGGGATTTTGCGATAAAATGCGTGGCCCCTCCGTCGCATATGCTGGAATGTATTTCTTTCACGACCGTATACGTTAGTGTTTCAGCATCACATTTTCCGGACTGTCTCATACGCAACATTGAGTGTTATTTTGCATCCACTGCATTTCTTTCTTTTTTACCAATCCAGCACCGTTCGCGTTAACGGTACGCACTACGCACTCATCCTCAAATGCTGTTATAACGACAAGGTTAGCTGATGATTGAGTAACAGTGAGAGAGCGTAATCCTCAACTGCTGTTATAACGACAAGGTTAGCTGATGATTGAGTAACAGTGAGAGAGCGTACCACTGAACATTGGCGTGGTAATTGTTGAATTTCAATCAAAATGTGATGTCACTTACTGTCTAAGCCACGTTGAGTGAACGGCTTTACGTTGACTAATTCACAGAAGTGGTATGAATACATCTTAATTATGAATCAGAATTCTTAAGATGTAAGAAAATCATGAATACATCTTATGATTAACTTATACCTATATTTACTTATAGCATTATCAACATACGATAAACGATTTTCTTGGGAGTGACAAAGTCTAAACGTGACCAAGATCACTTGTTTTACTAACGCGTTCAGCGTGGCCCGACCATAATCACCAGAAAACGAGCTTTTTCGATTATATGATCATCAATGAACTAAGAAAACGTTTGCATTTTTAATATCTAGTGCACTTCCGATTCACATGAAATGCTTTGTTTATAGCTGAAAAACCTACATTGCAATGCAGTTTAGTTGCTTGTTCTTGCATTCATCCTATGAATAAAACAGACGATTTTGTAGCAAACAGTCTTTAGCACTAAAAAAAGATGCACTTCACGTCCCGACTCCTCTCTTCTGACGGGCACGGGGCAGGTACTCTGAAAATGCCATTTCAGTTTTTCCAAGCACTGATTAAAAGTCTATGAACGTCTGACACACAATTAAGGCCAGGGCCTGCTTAGTATTCATTTAACCATCACCATTCGTCTTTCCCACAAGCAGCGGAATAATGACGTAGGCATCGTAAGTGGCACCAGGTGGGGGTGGGCCTATACGGCGGGGCGGCTGTTGTAAGCGGCCACGGACGGGGCTTCCTCGCGTGGCTACGCCAAACAACATCTGACCTGTAACAATAGGGGGCAAACTGTCCAATAACAAAGCATTAATCTGGTCCCTGCTTCTATGTTAAGATTGTAAGGCGCTGTTTTTATCGCTCGTTGTAGTATTGCGTTTCCACTGGTGTCGATAGTGATAGGTCACTGGTTTCAATATGGCTGTTTTTAACTATGATGTTACTTTTTATATTTAATTTTATGTTAGTTTTCATTTGTATTTTTGTCATTCTTTTCGTTATTTGTATCTTTACCATTTCATCCCATATTCCGTATTTATTTTCTTATTTTTATATTTTGATTCCTATTGTGTAATTTAAAAGATTAAGCCATTGCCTTTTGATTAGAGGGGATATTTTAGATGATCATCTTTTGTATTATATATATATATATGGTATGGGTGAAGAGATATAATATGATCTTTTAAGTATGTCAATGTGTGTGGATTTATTTGTGTGACTTCGTCCATAAATTGTTAGTCCTGTCGGGGATTATGTCAAATGAATTAAAAAATACACAGTGGTGTAGCCACGGCTCATGAATATAGAGACTGGTGAACTCAGCAGCGCGGCTTACCATGCTCTCAGGGGGAAGGAGGGGGGATGTCATGTAACATCCCTGCCATACATGGCTATACCTACTTACCTCTAAATAGCGTCTTTGTCTGTCGCTGTCGAAATAAATGGGCCACGGCCACACACTTTTTTAGAGACACTTGACGTGACCTGCTGACCTGACCTGAGACGACCCGAGGTAACAAAAATCCTTACTGTGGTTATAATTGTTGCATGAACCAATAATTCCAAACATGGCGCCGTTTTCAGCTATTCCAGAAAACCTTAGGGGACCCCCTGGACGGTACAGGATAATTTATATTCGCATTGATCCTTACCAGCTACAATGCATTATTCATGTAATACATTCCAATCGGCTGATAATGCCTTTAGCATGTTAACATTTCTGGACCTCTTGGTATTTGAGTACCTTCAGCGTCGGCAAGTTAACAGAGGTGGATTGAATTATATTTTCATGCATAGCACACATAATTATAAACTAAAACACATCGAGAGAAGCAAGTTTAACCATACAAGTAGGCCTATACATCACCGCCTTTCGACTCTTCCGATATCAGTAGAGCCCAGGCTTGCCACGTCTCATTCCTCCATCTCTATTCCACCAGCTCTACCGTTGCGAGTAGAGCGACACCAAGTCAGCCTTCAGTCGAGGTAGGTATTCCGTGTCCGAGGTAATAGCTGAGGCCGCTCCATCACAGGAGCTCCGTGACCAGACACGCAGTAATGACTCCCAGGAGGTCCACCTTATCCAGTATCAGGCCTATATCAGCGGCTCACGGCACGTTAGCTGAGCCGTTCTGTCATGTTCGGAGCGCTGGTCTGGGAGAGACGCTCCATCAAAGTCCGGGTTGCCGTCGTTCGCAGAGAAGGCGAGCTTCGTTAGAGCGTCGTGGAAAACTGCGATGGAGCGCTTTGAAGGTCAAAATCAGATGTCCAGACACATATGCGAAGATAGAAAATCGAGCAAGTCTGGCTTGCTGTTGAGGAATATATGGTATAGATACAAAAAGTAACCAGCCAATTCTTCATCTACACAAGGTGAAGACAATAAAGAAGGTACTTATCTGTAATTTAAATACCGTCACAGTGTCGCTCGGGAGCGAGGTTTTCAGTGAGTGAGAACTTCCAACAGCACGTGCCAGAGCACCCCACGGCGTCTCTGAACCAGCTTCACGAGTCCCCGATCCCTGCGATAGCGACGCACCAGAGTGACGGGCCGCGCCAGATATGCCGCCTCGCCGTCAGAGCGGCGCGCCACGAGTGTCACCCGGCGGCGGCGATCGTGGCGGATGTGGCGCATGTGGCGGATGTGGCGCATTAGTGTCTCTGTCACGGTCTGCTCAGCACGGCTCCCTCGACACGTTTCCACGCGTCACGGAGCGGTCGAGCGGGGGTGTCAGCTTCCCCCGCGTCACGGAACGGTCGAGCGCGGGCGTCAGCTTCCCCCGCGACACGGAACGGTCGAATGGTGGCGTCAGCTTCCCCGCGTCACGGAGGGGTCGAGCGGGGGCGTCAGCTTCCCCCGCGTCACGGAACGGTCGAGCGGGGACGTCAGCTTCCCCCGCGTCACGGAGGGGTCACGGAGGGGTCGAGTGTGGGCGTCAGCTTTCCCGCGTCACGGAGGGGTCGAGCGCGGGCGTCAGCTTCCCCCGCGTCACGGAGGGGTCGAGCGCGGGCGTCAGCTTCCCCCGCGTCACGGAACGGTCGAACGCGGGCGTCAGCTTCCCCGCGTCACGGAGTGGTCGAGTGTGGGCGTCAGCTTCGAGCATCAGCAAGTCACGCCGCGTCAATGGAGGTGGCGCAATTTTATGCATTTCTCGAAGTCATTTAGAGTCGTGATATCAGATGGCGTATCAAATCATTAATCAGTTGGACACGGCCGTAGCTTCTTATCGAATCGCTTTCAGCGAGTGGAGGTCTTGAAAGGCACAGAAAGAAACAATCACTGCCTGTGATCGAGACCAAAAAACTTCTATCGCGGTAAAAACACTAGCGTGGTTGTTTTTCAGCCCCGATCTGATACTAAGGACCGTTTGAAATTGATAAACTGAGCTATACAGCTGCCACGGCATGCTGCATGCTGCATGTAATGCATTACTGTTTGGTGAAGTCAGACTGTCAAAATGCAGTGGCAGTGATAAGTGCACTTCACAGTGAGCTGTTGCAAATGGAGTAAGTGGCATGGGGATGCCAGAAGTCATCTCCTTTAGCCGTCATTGGCCACTACCATGCCTGGAGCGGAGTTTGAAGCATGTCATGAACCTGTTTGGAATGATATTGTCTATTGGCAATTTTTAGCATGTAAAAGACGGGTAAATCTAAATACAGTGCAAACTATTTTGTAGACTACCTACGCTACATTTCTTTAAGCTGTATACTGATTATACAGTGTATAAGTTACATTGTCTTTTTTTCTCTTATATTTTCTCTTTCTTTTTAGTATCTTTAATCTTCACTTTAAAGGGACACTGTCCGTTCAAGGTAAAATTTGACATGATAAAGAACAACCGGGTTTGATAAGCACAATGAAGTCTTTTTCTTTAATTCGCGCCAGTAGACCCAACATCATCGTTCAACGAGTTCATTTTCTTCAGCCATGACCTTATGACTGAATCCGCCACCATAACGTACAAAAATCAATAATTGCAGCCTGTGCAACTATGGAACATAGTGATATTTTGCTAGCAAGACCATTCTATCAAATTTATAAAATGATCAATAAACATTCACATACGTCCTTATATGACACGCGCCTGAAAATTTCAACCCGCGCGCGTAGGGGAAGGGGCGTAAATATACTCCTCACCGGAATTTTCTCATAATGAAACTATAACAGATAATGACGTCAGAGTTTCAGTACCTTATGCAGCATCAATTTGACGTCTTCCTAAACAATTTCATTGAAAATAATTTAGAACTTTGGGAGATAATGACGTTTTAATGACGTCTTGTCATGCCATTTTGGGTTGAATAACGATAAATGTTTGATGCATCGTAGACAATATAGATTAAATACAAATTGCGAGCGTAAAAATGAAAAAGGAAAGAAATTTAATTTTCTACAAATTGACGATCTCAGATTTCCCAAATTTGGGGTTTTTCACCAACTAAAATCCAAAAAAGTGATTTTTCTCGGAATTTTTCCACAAAATTTGGAATTTTTAAGGTATTCAAAAATACGAAATATTTATGAGAAAACCAAGTGAAAGAAATACCCATATCAAATTTCAAAGAAATATTTTTATTTTTCCGTGAGTGATTGCTCCTCAAGCAAAAGTAGCAAATAACGTCATTAGTCAAAACAACGTTTTTATTTTATTTTTTGACCTGATACAGATATATATAAATCCCAATGTTGACTATTTATAGAAAACAAAACAGACCTAAACATGCATTGCTATTCAATTACGTCAGATTCCAGTTTTTTGACCTTAAATGACCCTGACCTTACACTTTTAGAGGATCAAACTTGTACAACAATGGCTGCTGCTATCTCAACTGAGACTTTTAACGTGTAAAATACAACTTCATAAAACATGTGTCACAAAACGTGTTGACCTCATGTTACATAGTGCCATATTGTGACCCTGACCTTAACCTTTGCGTACACAAATCGCTTAACTTAAATGCAGGGATGTATAACCTCTTTTGAGAGCATTTATGTCATTGATAGTCTAACAAAGATTACATGAAAAGTATAACCATTAACCTTCACTTAACTCCATTTTTTCCAACTATGACACTGACGGACCTGACATTGACCTAACTTGAAAAATTTCGGGTAGCATTGATTCGTTTCAGTTGAGAGCTTCGATTGAGCCACGCCGCCTTACCCGGTACTCCGCACTGCAGTTGTTGATCGGAGAGATTACGAGGGGTAACTACATTAACCCCTATACAACCGACGCGTATCGGGGCTGAGACCCGTAACGCCACGCAGGTAAGCTCAAATAACTAAGCATAAGGAAAATACTTTCCTCCGAGAGAAGAATAATTTGCCCAAAGGTTCGGACTTTTAATAACACATGGATTTATAACGCTCTCCAACTATTGATGAAAGTTTTTACTATTCCATATTAAGTTTTGGTATCGGACTTGTTAGCGATTAGATTTAGGGGAAACTACTCCGTACAGTTTGTTTATCAAAATACGCGGAAAGCTGAACACAGTGAACCTCGCTGACTTTGCGCCAATAATCGCTGCAATACAGTAATTAGTGTGTTATAAATCGAGAACAACCGTTTAAAATATATTAGAAACAAAATTTAAATAAATTATAACGTTTTTATATTATGCGCTGTTTGGTGGCATAACGAGACGCTTAAAAAAATGTCCCTTAGACTAATTATTAGCAGTTTACGATATCATCCGACACGAGACCAACTGCCCCTTTAAATCTTTCCTTTAATATAATTTATATTTTCCTTTCATCTGTAAGTTATATCTTTATTCATTCTCAACAGCACTTTCGGTGAAACAGATAAAAAATGCAAGGGATTCTGAGAAACCATGTTTAATGAAAAGTTGGCTGGTCCATTTGATCAAATGTTGGTCATTTCAATTTTCAAGGATGAATAGCACAATGCTTAAAAAAATAATACTTCCATGCAATCCCATGCAATCATATGCACCAACTGAATTTACTTCGTCATGTAAAGGAATTTAGCTGGAGGTGTTTGGCTGGGTATTTAATTTTATTGAGTGCCATCAATGACAAAAGCATTTTGAACGTGTGTACCCCGTAAAATTACGTCACGGTGTCAGACTGTCAGCGTCATGAAGCACTGTCTGATCTCTATTCTCTTCTTCGACTGCATGGCAGTGCCGTTCTGGATTTTACTGCTCCTCCTAGCTATAAAACACACAATGGAAAGCAGAAAAAGGCAAAGCAACTCCAGAGCAAGGCCTATTTTAACATGTTAACTGGGAGATTTGTCCCTCACAGTGCCTTGTGTGTGAGGGACAAATGTGCAGTGCCCCCAGTGGACGCCAAAAATTCCCCGCAGTCGACCGTAAGAAAAACTCGTTGATTGTCCATAAGGAAGTCAAGGAAGGAATATTTCGCACTGACGACCCGATGCAAACTCCCCTCCCGGTCAACATTTTTTCGCTGATGAAACGGAGTGAAATTTGTTAAAAAAATACTCGAAGACTAGATCCGCCACAGGAAATACCCCCCCCCCCACACAGTGAAATTTACTTAGAGAAGGCCTTGCTCATGAGCCGATATTGCATCACTTTATTTAACTTCCAATGAATTAGGAAAATTATCACAAATATATGATTATCTTTTCAAGGTCTAAATGCATAACCTTCACAAATATGAATCATACATTAGATGATTATCTACCTCCAACCTAAACGGAAAGTTCACTTGAAAAACGAGAAAAAGCTCAGAAATGATGAAGAGAAGCAAGAAATTAAGTATCATATTACTAGTAAGATTTCAAAAGTAACCTAATACAGCGAAAAAGCAAATTTAAAATGCAATATTGGTCGAAATTCAACTTTTTCCTCAAAGTAATGCGAACCAGCTGCTAGAAGCACGCAACGTCATCGACTTAAAGTGAAGGATCGTGGTCTTTACATGTGTACTGCCCAAGATACTGTTGAACGATGCCGGAACAACACACAGCCTGAGAAAACCATCAACACGTACTGCTTTAACGTAGGTATATCGTCTACTACATTAGATATTCACTATGAAACGTGTATGTCCGCCAGTCTCGCTCACGTCCGTGCCTGCGGGCGATCCGTCGGATTATGTGTCACCAGGTCAGCACGTCTACACTTCACAACGCGTACCAGTCCTCTGCCGGTCGGCTCCTATCACTCAGCGGGCGGCTGCGCCGCGGGCGGCAATCAACCAGCGGCACGCGCGTACTGGTACAGTGGCCGTGGGTTCGTGAGATGGTCCATGGGAGGGGACCAGATCAAGAATTTGTACGCCGCACAGCCTGAACGTGCCAGCCTGAACGCACCATAACACGCTACAGAACCTTTGTTTAGACAACATTTTATACGAAGAATTTAAACCATCAAAATCACTATGAAGCAACCTGACAACAGTTCATTCTTTAGCAATAGAAAGAATGACGGTACTAGAAACAGTACTGTTTGTCCAGCACTTACACTTTTCCCCAGTCTTACGCATCTGTGCGTCAAATCATACGTCAGCTCACCCACAAACAAGCCAATCAGCGATGGAGTTACCGGTATAAGTACCGTCCCGTACTTTAGCTGAAATATAAATAATTAAAGGTTCTTGAAAATGTAGAAACGCGTCCAAACTCATCTTCGACATACCCACCAACTTGGCTATCTCAACTCAAACCCTATGTAAAGGTGAACTATTACCCTTTAACCCTATAACTGTCTGAGTTTTGCATGTCGACCTTCTACGCAAAGACCTCGTGATTCACGTCGCGCCAGACCATAAGTTCCCTATTTCCGCGGTATTTTCGCTTATGTCATGTGATGTCAATGTGTGTGATTCGACGAACGGTTGTTGTTTGTTGCGTTGTTTGCATAGTCAGCCGGGGTGATCACGCACACCACCAAAACACCCTGCCTCACTCGTCACCGACCAGGTCTGTATACCCTGTAGCGGAATTCGTGCGCTTCTGCTTCTCTTTCTGTGCTGAAAATAGCATGGCGAGATTTAGGACGCATCGGTTTAGATTATCGACCAAAGCACCACAAATCGATTTAGCTGCTGATGAAGATGGTTCCCCTTTTCTGGGGTTGATTGCTCGATTTCATCGAAGCATCAGGACTCCCCACCGGGTCGCGTGATCATGGTCAATGACAAACAAGAGAGGAGCGTGGCGTAGGAATTACGAAGCTCACGATGGAATTTCAGGCCAGTGAACGGGAAGAACACCTGGCTGGCAGGCGTGGCGATTCCGACAGCAGGTGTTGGTAAGGTTGCGTTTTTCCCAACTGTACACAGCAAACTGCACTCGACACAGTACACACACATTTCAATAACTCACGTAGTTGTGATAAAGAAGGGCGTGCATTGACTTAGCGCTCTTTCACCGGTAAACCCACAATACTTCAGAAACGAATTATCAAGGCATTCCCAGTAGAGCTCTACATGGGGAGGCTATCCCCATGGCTGGCCGAACCCCATGGCTAATGGGGTGGGCTGGACTGGAAAATCTCTAGATCATGGCGTGCTACGCTGTGGCGCATGTCACCTGGGTTTTTTTCATCATATACTTATCAACCAATCATGTAAAAAGAAAGCCTTGGATGGGCTATACAGTAAACTGGAATTAACACACATAAAATAACAATTAACAAAATTACACGGCTGCCAACGGCCCAGCCATTTGACCATTTTGGAATGGCTGCGCTGGCTAGCTGTGATCCATGGCTAACATGGCGCGGCTAGCTAAGGAAAACGTGCGGCCATCGATCGCACAAACTAATCCCAGCTGATAATAGTCGATGAATCAGAGGAGCCGAAATGCACATTGTCAATTAATGCAAATGTTAATCGTACCAGAAGCTCACAAATCGATAGATACCACTATGACGATTATAAATGAGGCGTGGTTATATCATGCATAAAATACGTAAGCGATGCTATATTTAGGCGTGCGGCTTGTCAAGCCCGTTACTCGAAGAAAGCCGTCGTACCGAAGTCTATCCGTCACCGAAAGGTCGTGCCATGAATCGATAAAATACCAGTAAAAAACGTATTTGATCACCGTCCTAGATAAATGCGATAAAAATAAAGTTGACAGACGGTTGAGCTTCTAGCCGAGACAGCATGCTTAACTATTAATCAAACGGTGTTGCGGCGTGATGATCAATATAACTCACAATGGACCCATACCATTCTTCACGATGCACATAATTTTGTCGCGAAAATGTTACAAACACATTTTAAAAATGTTTAGCACAATAGCCGTTTTCAACGATTGCTTATTTGCGCGAAACTGTTTAAAACATTTTTAAAATGTTTAAAATCTTAGTGTGCTTCCTCTTGGAGAATGGGGCTAATTTGCGAGACATGTTTTTAACCCTCGCCGTATGGGACCGTGGCGAGGTTAAAAACATTTTTTCTGACAACTATCACCGTAACGGCTACTATAAAAACATTTTAAAAACATGTACCAATGTTTAAAAAACATTTCGCGAAAGATAACCCACTCGGAAAACGGCTAATTTTACGAGTACGCCGCTTTCACAAGGATCTATTTGCGAGAAAAAAAAGGAATGCCTCGGGCCCTAAACCGGGACCGTAGGCGAGGCCAAACACATTGTACCAACATTAGTCCATCATGAAACTGCACTACAAACATAAAACATTTAAGATGTTATAAAACATTCGCGCAAAATAACCATCGTGAAAACGGCTATATACTCGCTTAATATATCGCACCAAACATATCGCTTTATACATAATTGTATTACCGCACCGTAAATATCGCCTCATTGATGCACAGTGACAGCTGTGACCTGGGAAGCTAATAGAGAACAGTTGAATTGGCGTATTGATACAGCACAAGGAGTGCCTCACCGTCTAACGCCTACTGTCGGTTGTCAGTTGTCACCAAACCCCGACATCCTCTCGAGGCCTGCTGGGAATGTAAATGTTAGCATGACTACTTGAAGTCTGAAGTCGACTTCACAAGTCAATAGAGAAAAACCAAGTGTGGCGGCTACCAACCTTGTCAGCAGTTGGATGCAGGTCGTCGATTTCTTCGGGTATTTTCGGGAAACGTAAGACTGATCAGGCGGATTCTATAAACAATTTGCTGGGACCGCCGTAGCATGCTGAAGCACATCTCATGCATCTATGTAATTGTACAATGTGCATTGCACATACGTGGGTAGCTTCGTTTGATAGCAGGGATATAGGAACGTCACGAAAAGGAGGCATGGGGGAGCAGTGAAGCTTTCATCGTGTCTCGAGAGAAACCCAGCCCTTCTATGGATGATGTCTGCATATTTTGTCTCGTCACGTCTTGGCAAACCTTTTGCCATCCAAAATTGTCAAGCAAAAATAAAATATTTTAACAACAAATATCGCTGAAAAGTTAGGGAGCCATGCCCTTCCCCAGCCCCCTGTTCCTTCGCTCCAATGTACGGTGGAAAATCTTGCAGTGATGTCTGGGCTATCCTATCCATTTTCTCCCCTCTTTCTGGCCTCTAAATACCATTTCACCATCATACCATGTCCTGATTCACGCACAATCTAGGCATCTACCACAGGTGCCATCGCTCAGCCTGCGTGCCTTGCTTGTCGTACTCACCAAGTTTGACACACTCCACCGCGAGACCTCCAGCGACCGAGTAGAGCGCGATGATCCTCCCCCAGGTGACCTCACTCCTGAACAGGTCCACCGCCACCGAGTTCACCACGGCGCGCACCGTCTTGTCCGACGTGATGGCCATGTTCACCTGCCGCGAAATAGCTGTGTACACCGACGGGTGCATCCGCTCCAGCTCGACCCCGATCAGCACCATCTCACGGAACACCTCGCAGATCTCGGCACCTCCGTGCAAGCTGGCCAGGGAGCTGAGACGCTGCAGCCCCAGCTTGCGGTGGAAGACGCCGCAGCGCTTCAGGCGCGCGCGGACGTACTGCGAGCCGAGGCTCTTGGACTGGTGGACGATCTCCTGGATGTTGTGGCTCCGCCAGCCGATGGTGGTGCTCAGCTTGCGCGCGACCACGTCGCTGACGTTGCTGAACTTGCGCGAGCGAGACACGGACGAGCGGTCGCTCGAGGGAACGACGTGGCTCGACTTGCGGCGCGGTCGTACCTCCTGCACGGAAGAGTGGAACGCGGATGGGAAGCTACTCTTGCGGCTGTGTCGCAGAAGCTGCCGTTGCGGGAAGCTCACCTCAAGAGAGTTGAACTTGTCCAGCTTCTCGAGGCTGTCCGTCTTGTCCAGCGGTGGTGGCACGGCGATGCGAGACATGACTGCGATTCACCCAGCGCCCTGTCACGACACACCGGTCACACGCTGCGCCACCGATCGTCGCACTGCGGCACTATCGCGCAGAGCCACCGTTCGCGCCTCGCCCCACGTGTTGCCGGCGCCGGTTCGCGGCGACGTCACTGACTGACGCCACCGGCGTCCGCCTCCGCGCCGTGCCGCCGCGGCCACGCGCCTGCCGCTTGCCGCCCGCCGCGCCGCAGCCAGAGGGATGCCTCTGAAGTACCTCGCAAGGAGCCGGCCCGCTGCTGCTGAGTTTCCAGTCTCTGGTGCATTTCGTCAGGTCCAATTACTTTTGAATTCTAAATGTAACATTGTCACACTGCCACTTAACACGTCACGAAGAATAAGCGCTCAAGGCACATGCGATCGTACCAGTCAAGTTTTAACTCGTCTTTAGAACAGAGGCAACATTGGGTTTGGGGTAGCAGCAAATTTACCAATTAATTTGACAATATTTTAACCTGCACAATATGCATGCTTGCATGTAGTGAAATGTGAATATGCTTAGAAAAGGTTAATATGCAAAAGACGCTTCCTGTTATCAAAGTCACTCCACGAGTCCACATACAGTTGCACTTCTCTATGAGCCTTCGTCCCAATTCAATTCAATCAATCAATCTTTCAGCCACTTTACACTTAGAAAAGGGGAGGGGGGTGGTGTCAAATATTTTCACGTAGCCTATACCATGTATTATCTGTGTATACTTTTGCATAATCAGTGCAGTGAAACGGGAGTTATCCCTGAAACCCACGCAAGCAATCAATCAAGCAAGCAAGCAAGCAAGTAATCAATCAATGGTGCAAGATGGAGACGGAATTTGGCCCATCTGTAAGACTACGTTCGTTCGACCGCTTCGCGGTCTCACTCACTCCGTCTGAATTACTTATATTGTCAACAATCTCAGCTTCTTTGAATAATTAAACAGCAAGAGTAGCAAGAATATATTTGCAGGCTCGACTTTGGGCTGAAAAGGTTAAGTGACATTAACTATACCACAGACAGACGTTTCAAGGTCAAGACGCGGCGAATTCGGACGGCCTGGGCCTCGGCTTTGGGCGGGGAGCTATTGTTAACATTGCGCGAGGAATGGTGGTATAAATTTATAATACAAACCGGAAGGGAGTTTCGGAAAACTTTCAGCAACTGTACACATTGCTGACGACAAATTATTTCCAGAAACGAATTGAAATCACGTATTTTGTTTCCCCTCATTCGCAAAGCATTAAGCAAGTGATACAAACGATACAGTTTAAGATGAAATAAAAATTAATGGAAACATAGCTGATCAGCTATACGTAACGACATCTAGTGACAAGTATCTAAGTACTTGTCCAATGTCACTTTATGCTCCCAAGTATGCCATCTCCCATCAAGAGCGGCCATCATTACTTTAGTTCTGTGCACAATCGGGACTAACGTTTTGGAGTCATAAAAAAATGTTTTGCCGATACATTGCTTTAGGGCAAGTTCGAGCAAGAGCTTACATGATAATTAATTCCCAACATTCATTTAAGCTGCTTTTTAGATATCCTCCCGAGGTGGCCCTTTAAGCTGGCTCCTATCCCCCAATCGAGGCAAAAATCGTGTGCACGTGCGCACGTGCAGAGGCACCCCATCCCTGACTAGTGGAAAAGCGGCGGCTGAGGGGTCCATAACCACACACCAAATTCGAACACAATCAGCCCAGCCGTTGCGGAGTTTTTGCGATAAAACACCTTTCAACACCCCTTACGCGGGCGCGGCACACGCCACGCGCAGTGGTAGTTACCCACATGAGTTGGCACTGGTAAAGAACAGGATTGGTTGGATCATGGATGGGGCTTCTCAGCAAAGAGGCCCGTTTGTCAATCGGACGTGCGGTTGCAAAGATATAAGCTTCTCAAAAGCGTCGCCACGGGTTGGGTTGGGTCGGGACTCGGGTTGGACCGCTCATAATCCGATTTTTCTCATATACCACGTAAAGACGAATAAGCGCTTCGCGCTCGCTCATAAAAATATGTATCCTTTCATTTCGTATATTTAGTTTACCTAAATCATGGGTGTAACTTTAATGCAAAGGGAGTTGTAACTTGTAGCTACAACCCCAATAATTTGTGAATTTAGCATTACGCCTATGACAAGATGTGGTACAAATGGGAACTAAGTGCAACCCCAATGATTTAAAAAAAAAGTTACGCCTCTGCCTACAACTAAGATATTACTGCCATATTAAGATCATATTTCTTTAAAAAATATAATGCATTCGAATATTGATATGTAGCACGTGAAATGATTATTAAAAACAGCAATGAAACCATTACATTTGATTTTGTGGAATTTTAATGATATTAACAAAATAATCACATTTTACAAACATGTTAAAAACTGACATACAAATTGGAGCACCAATAGTACCTATAGACAATGCCCAAGCCGAATTTCAAAACAATATCTATATCTTGGACTTGCATGGTTTCCTCTGACAGATCTGGATCTTTGTATTCAAACATTTATAAATATGCTCTCGGCCGAGTGTGGTTCCTGGTTCACTGCGTTGTTATTGGGTTCACAACTGACAATGATAAAGACCAAGAAACTTGGCACAATTTGAAAAAAATTGTGGTATCTGTGTATAGTGGACTAATTACTATTGTGGAGCATACATAGTTTCTGTTAGAGATGATTTTCGCCACAGAGCAAGTTTTTATAGATAATGACCATTTGAAAGGTCATTCAAGGTCATGAACACTTTTTTGCCAATAACTCGTGACAAAATGATACAAAAGACTCGCAACTGGTCTTAAAACGTTTTGCTCGTTGATACGCATCTTTTCATATGCAGCTTGACCGATTTATGTCTCCATGAACATGACCTTGACCTTAACCCGGGGTCAAATTTTGGAAATGACCAAACTGGTATGTATCGAACCGAAATGACCAGAGAAACATGATGGTATCAAAATATTTACTTTATGTTTTAGATAAAAATATATTTACGAACAAAATTTGCTGAAAAACAGGTTTGTTTACATTTGATGACCTCTACAGCCAACACCATTGACCTGAGGTCACTTCTGATGGCATGATGGCGAAAGACAATTCAAATGTCTTTGCAGTGCAATTTTCGGATTCCTCCTAGCTGCCATAGTTTCCGAGATAATGGCAAGGTTTCCTGAAAAAATAATATTTTGACAAATATGACTTTGATGACGTCATTTAACCTTCAAGATAGTGACCATAGGTCACTAAAATTTTACGAAATGAAGTTCTTTGTAGAACCTACCTATATATCAAACTTCATGAATAATGTCTAAATTTATTAATAAAAATGGCTAAATAAATTTAATGACTCTTATGGCAGCCGATATCTGAAGGGGGACCGAATAAGCCCCCCCCCTCGTCAGGTTCCTATACCTTTATCCGTCCAGGAATAGGGTTAACAGCCCCAGAAGGGGCGACTTCCTTCGACAACCTTGATGAAAGGAAAGTCGGGGAGACGGATGTATTTTGAACTCGTTTTTTCCCATTCCATGCGACGTGTGACGTAGGCGTGCTGTTAGAATCTGAAAATGTCGGGGGACGTGTCTCCCCCTCCTGTCTTCGACGTTCATGCCTTGTTGGACAGGCGGACAAGTTGTGCGCTTTCGGCGCACATTCTTCTACAGTCCTACACATTTCGGTCAATCTTCTCTTCTTTCTATCTCTGCATGAAAATCAAATACAATTTTCGTGATTAGGTAATCAGACAAGTACCCACAGTTAAAATACCTTTTGCAAAACATTTCACGATGATGAAATCCGAAAGTTCAGCAAGAATTGGCAAGGGGATACCCGTCGTCAGAAACAATCGTTTTCCCCACCCACTACCCAGTCAAAAATTATCACAAAAGGCCCTGCCTGGCAACGCACTAAAAATGCACATATACACTCTCTCCGACGGCCGTTAGGATTCAACTTAGCACTCACAATCTGCCGCGAGCTATCATGCAGTGAGCTATATGTACTCCCAGATTCAGCTCTGAAATCTGTAGAATGCAAATCTCGTGTCGCATCCTCATGTCCAGCGTATACCACGCGCGGAATCTGACATGTTATGTGATGCAACATTTCCTTTCTTTGAGCTCATCGGTTGGATTTTCCAGTCACACGTGGACGCCCCGTTCTCAGAGATGAGAGCAGATCACTTACAATCCCTGTTACTAAGCCGTCATCAGGCAAGCCTGGCGAAAATTGGCTGCGTTCGGTTCGAACGCAAAGTCGAATGCATGGTTAGATACAACAGATTGTAAGCTAAATCATAGAGCTGCAACAGGTTTGGCAGTGAAATCCTTCAGAAATAATACAAGTTAAAACAATATATCCGGTCGGCGATGGTGTAATGACTTTTTTAACGATTTTATATTGCAACTCCACAAGAGAAGTTGACAATTTAAAGTAGAGAGATGAATGTAACCCAGACGTGTGCTTATGCACTTCGCGGAATCGATTCCATTGCATGCCAGCCAAGCTGGGTCTGATTCCAGTTCTGATTCCCAATATTACTTTTTACAGAGGATCGATTCCGAAGCCGCATTCGCAAGGGCTTGCATAAAAGCTTGATTCCGAATCTAATTCCATTTATTTCAATTTAATTGCGTTCTGCATCAAAAACGCGATATCATTCTTACATTTCCTTCAAAGGACACGAATGACATGAATCGCAAGATTAAATAAATCGCACTTTGTTGAAAAACTGGCCGGTGCTGCAAAATCGTGAGAGTTCAAAAATGTGAAAGTCTACTGAAGGTTGAAAACGATATTAAGACATGACCCACCATGATGCATATTTCAATGAACATATTTCAAGCTGCTATTTTGATAATTATACACAGGGAAATTAATGCCCTGACAAATATGAGATGTAACGGTAAAATAAGCATAACATTGTCATAAGCGAAGATCATTGTATGTCTCCTTAAAGTACGTAGAACAAGTGAACAACTGATAATGTTTTGTTAACCACCCAATCGCGAACCAATTCATCGTCTAGCTTTGCTTTAGCTGTTCTTGCTCAAATGAACAAAGTTCCATCAGGATACCTTTATTGATGGTCAGAGTGATTTTTATGAAAATAAATCGAAATCGCTTGAAATAGCCATTAATTCAGATTCAAACTCCAGCGTTTAAATACAATTATTGATTCCACCTTATATATTTCACCCAGATGCCCACGGAATCGATTCCGATTCCGATTCTATTACAAACAGAATTGATTCTGGAATCGGATTTGATCCCACTGGAATCAAGCACAATTCTGATAACGTTAGTTTTATCTGAAAAAATAATATCTCTCTCTCTCTAACAACAAACTAAAAAAATAGTAACAAATTTATATGTATTTAAAGCGGCATGCTTTACGTACATATAAATTTAAGTTGAATAAATTACAGTTTACATGCTCATCCTACATTGCGTTTATTCTGATCGATATTCCAGGCTCCGGGCAAAGATACTTCGATGTATATAATACTAGGCAGCGCCGACATTATCAATATAACCTCACTGTCAAAAGGAGTCCGACCACGAGCTGAGCCAGGGCGATCCAGGGGGGGCCACGGGCCTGGCCCCCCCCCAAGGGCCTGAGACTATGATTTGGCCCCCCCCAAAAGTCGGACAAATTGAATAATTTATCGTGAAAAAATGCCTTTCTCAGCAGTAAAAATCCAGCTTTTTCAACAGGTCAAAAAACTGGAAAAATTTCGCGCCGCTTCGCGGCCATGACATAAGTTGCAATTGCCTTATACAAATTTGAAAATAGGAAAGCGAATTAGGTACATTTAGTCTGGCAGGAGCTCTCCCTGCGGATTACTGACCACAGATAGTGCACGCTCTTACTTGATTAGACAGATTACCACGCCACAGATTACTGACCTCTGCCACGCCCGGCGCCCCTTCCGTGACTGCCCTCTCCGGACCATGACGGCGTCCCTCCGGCTATTGATGGCGCCCACAAAATGTTTGAAGGCCCACGACGAGCACGTGCGGAAGAGAGGCGCCCCGCCAAAGTTTTCGCCCAATATTGGTGGGCGCTCCAGTCGATCGGGTGGCACCTCTCAAGGACACTCACTTGGTCCTTTGTTAATTTCTTGGCAACGCCACTGATCCAAAGCTCATGCGCGTCCCACTTGTCCAAATGTGGCGCCCCTTGATTAACAGTTGCAATGGTGTCCAAAGATGCCTTCTTGAGGCGCAAGATGTTTCAAAGCGACATGGTGCCTTCAAGGGTTTGCATAATCGCTCTAAGGCGTAATTAACCGTCCGGAGGCGGCAAGTGTCTTATGATGCGGCAAGACGGTCTCTGATGACGGCCAAAATACTTTTCGAGGCGGCATGATTACCTCCAAGCGGGCATAATGCTTTGGGCCGGCTAAATGTTTCCGGAGGGCGGCAATATGTCTTCCAGGCGTACCAGGGATCTGGCCCAATGTGGGTCCCGACCTGCATTCCAGGCCCTTGGCGCTCAGATGGGGCCCAAAATTGGAGATGAGAGGGCCCGACAAAAACGACATTTGTAGAGGCCGTGCTTAGCACTCAGTCTGTATGACATCAGTTAGCGCCACTGTTTTAAAAAAACAGATTTTAGGCAACGTATCGTGAGCGCAGTGAACAGCCTTTGTCGGCTGATGGATATACATTTTCTCATTTCAGCCGACCCCCTCGATACTTATCGTGACGCGCGCCGAGCAGACCCTGCGATTGTATGAAATAAATGTGATTATTACTTAGGTGTGTAGATGTACGGAAAGTGGTGTTTCTGTGTTTGTAATGTGATTTTAATGTGATTTTTTGTTTGTGTGGATTTAAATGTGATTTTTTCCCCGATTTTTTTACCTTTTTTCGAAAAAATGTGTTTTCCCGAAAAAAGTTTTTTTTTCGTAAAAAAAAAATGTTTTCCCACAAAAGTGTGATTCCCCACCTTTTTTATTATCACGAATCCGAAATAGGCTGAGAAGCCCAGACGCGAGAAAAAAAATGGGGTACCTTTTTGCCAAAAAAGAAAGTTGGCCGCGCCCCCAAACGGCGGCTGGATCGCCCGCTGGCTGTAGCGTCACGTTCAGAGCTCCAGCCGGTAGGTATTCGTCCGGATGCAGGGTCACGAAATCTCCCTTATTTGGCCACCAACTGTGTGTGGTGCGTCCGGCTGGCTGTATCTTTCTTAAACCTCGAAACATATCGCACGTGTTGCATGTTTATTTCAATACAACACCGAGTCACTCGTACACACCCCAAACATTTTTATATTTGACATACAGAAAATTGAATTATTGATCGTTATAAGTTCATGTATTGCTGTATAAGGCTGCTTCTCTCAGAAACAACTCCCTCGGCATGAAGAACGCAAGCAGACCGACTGTCGTCATCAGTTCGTCATGTGCATTTTACATGCTGCTCCAATCAAACAACAGCTCCAATCAATATATCATTATATATCAATACATTAATATATCAATACATTAATATATCAATACATTAATATATCAATACATTAAAATATCAATACATCAATATATCAATACATCAATATATCAATACTACATCAATAAACCAATCAAAATACAACAGCTCCAATCAAACAAACCAAACAAAGATAAAAAAAACTCCTCCGCTGTCATCTATATCCACCAGCAGCGGAAGCCTGTGAGCCAGCGCGGCGGCGTGCGGCAAGCTCCAGGAATGTTGAACGCCCTCCCCAGCGGCGGCGGCGGCGGCGGCGGCGGCGGCGGCGGCGGCGGTGGCGGCGGCGGCGGCGGCGGCGGCGGTGGCGGCACGCCTCTGGTGTACTGCCTCTTTACGACCTCCTCTGGCCCGCTCTCCGGTGTGCTGACGGCACCAGCACACGATACCGCCTGTTCGTGCCAGCGCGTGCTTCATCTCCAGCGGCAGCCGTGGTCGGGGCGGGGAGAGCAGCCGCAACCTCAGCCCCCGGGGTCAGTGGTCGGGGAGAGCAGCCGCAACCTCAGCCCCAGGGGTCAGTAGTCGGGGCCGGGGAGAGCAGCCACAACCTCAGCCCCCGGGTCAGTGGTCGGGGAGAGCAGCCGCAACCTCAGCCCCAGGGTCAGTGGTCGGGGTGGAAGCACGCGCAACTCACCCCAGGTCAGTAGTCGGGATGGGGGGAGCAGCCGCACCTCAGCCCCCGGTCGCGTATCGGGGCGGGGAGAGCAGCCGCAACCTCCAGCCCGGGTCAGTGGTCGGGGCGGGGAGAGCAGCCGCAACTCAGCCCCCGGGTCAGTGTCGGCGGGAGAGCAGCCGCAACTTCAGCCCCGTCAGTGGTCGGGGCTGGGAGAGCAAGCCGCACCTCAGCCCCAGGTCAGTGTCTTGGGCGGGAGAGCAGCCGCAACCTGCAGGCCCCGGGTCAGTGCCGAGGCGAGCAGCCGCAATTTCAGCCCCCAAGGGGGTCAGTGGGGTCGGTCGGGCGGGGAGAGCACGAGGCAACTCAGCCCCAGGCGGGTCCAGGTGGTCGGGAGGGGGAGAGTCAAGCGCCGCAACCCTCCAGCCCCAGGGTCAGTTAATCGGGATGGGGAAGAGCAGACGCCACCTCATGCCCCACGGGAGTCAGTGGTCGGGGTGGGAGAGCAGTGGCCGCTAACTCAGCCCCGGGGTCAGTGGTCGGGGCAGGGAGAGATGCAGCCGCAAACCTCCAGCCCCAGTGGTCAGCTAGTCGCGGATGGGGAGAGCGCCCGCAACCTCAGCCCCCGGGGCTGGTCGGGGCGTGGGAGCAGCCGCAACCTCCAGCCCCCGGGCTGCAGTGGTCGGGGCGGGAGAGCAGCCGATGCAACCTCAGGCCCCCGGGGTTCTAAGTGGTCGGGGTTGGGGTAGGAGCAGCCCTCCCGCAAACTTCAGCCCCCGGGGTCAGTGTCGGGGTGGGGAGAGCAGCCCGCAATCTTCCAGCCCCAAGGGGTCGTAGTCGGGATGGGGAGAGCAGTGCCGCAACTCAGCCCACCGGGTCAGTGATCGGGGCGGGAGAGCAGCCGCAAACCTCGCCCCGGGTTCAGTTGGGTCGCGGCGGGGAGAGCAGCCGCAACCTCAGCCCCAGGGTCAGTAGTCGGACCGGGGAGAGCAGCCACAACCTCAGCCCCAGGGTCAGTAGTCGGGAATGGGGAGAAGCAGCCCCGCAACCTCAGCCCCCGGGTCCAGTGATCTGGAGGGGAGAGCAGCCCTGCAACCTCAGCGCCCTGGGTCAGTGGTCGGGCGGGGAGAGCAAGCCCGCAACCTCAAGCCCCCGGTGTCAGTGTCGGGGCGGGGAGAGCAGCCGCGAACTCTTCAGCCCCCGGGTCAGTGGTCCGGGGCGGGGAGAGCACGCAAACTTCAGCCCCCGGGGTCAGTGGTCCGGGGTGGGGAGTAGCAGCCCGCAACCTCAGCCCCAGGTCAGTAGTACCCGGGGTGGGGGAGAAGGCAGCCGCAACCCTTCAAAGCCCCGGGGTCAGTAGTCGGGTGGGGGAGAGCAGGCCGCAACTTCAGCCCCCGGGGTCAGTGATCCGGGGCGAGGAGCGTCCAGCCGCAACCTCAGCCCCAGGGTTCAGTAGTTCGGGGTGAGAAGAGAGCAGCCGCAACTTCAGCCCGGGGTCAGTAATCGGGGTGGGGAGAGCAGTCCGCAACCTCAGCCCCCGGGTCAGTGGTCGAGGCGGGGAGAGCAGCCGCAACCTTCAGCCCCCGGGGTCAGTGGTCGGGGCGGGGAGAGCAGCCGGCAACCTCAGCCCCCGGGGTCAGTGGTCGGGGTGGGGAGAGCAGCCGCAACCTCAGCCCCCGGGTCAGTGGTCGGACCGGGGGAGTGATATCCAGAGCGTGAGGTGTGCTAGATCAGCCTCCGGAGCCTTCCAGAGGGAGGGGGTGTCCGGCTCGGGTGACTGATGTAGGTGTTAGACGAGTGTCAGCTCTGTCAGGTCAGGTGGCTGACACAGGCGGGTGTCAAGCGACTGAGGAGTGGCTTGTGACGTATGGAATCGAGGTACATACATCAGGGTGATCGTGTGAAACTGTGATAAGTTAGGTGACTATAAAATACATATATTTTACACTGACATGTATGAAACGCATACTGTCCAAGACCCCATTGTGGGACATTTATGATGGCATAATGCTTATCACCCTGCTCGTCAGTAGTTTTGTACAGCATTTTTTTATAAGCCGCCACCCATTAATTGGTGACCAGGAGTGCCCCCACCTTCGATCCCAACGACGCATAATACCTTTCTTTAACACCAGAGAACAAAAGAGAAAATGTCGCGGCAACATCCCAGCTAAGAAATGGAAACTGAACAAAGAGAAACTGATGAGGAGGGGACTTCGGTGTATGAGATGTGTTTATAAAAGAAGGCTGAAAGTAAGTCATCTCTGAATGAACAGCATATGACCTCGCCCTCAGCTAACGTTCCAGAAGTTCTACGGTTCATATCATGGCGTTAGTAGAGGGGATTCAGGTCCCCAGAACGCGGAGGACAAAGTCTGGTCAATTTTCAGGCGTTTCATGCTGGTGCTTCATGAACCCCATTCAGCGAAGCGTACCTTGTTGCCGAGTAGGGATACTGAAGCCAGCGCCATTGAAATGGTGACCTATGACCTACATTATATGCAACTTATGAAAGCAAATGTATTTGACTAGCTGGTATGTTTTTTTTGTAATGTTTAGTTGGGACACTGATCATTTACACGATTCTGTCCATAAAGTAACCTTTTACATACTTCTTAAATGTTAGTTTCGAGCATGGGACGTCGTAATCGGCAAAGTTTCTTGATACCATGTTGTTCTATTATTTAGGTCCCATGCATGCAAAAGTAAAAAGTCTATAGTTTTTGGTTGATTTTTTTTTTTTTAAGTGATTAATTTGCCTTGTTCTATGATGAGGTTGTGGTGCTGATTGAATGGTATTATGGTTCTGTTGTTTACTTTTTTGTGTGGTACCGTCATTCTTGTTCATATGCATAATACTTAGAGGATTTGCCAATGTGGTGCTATTATCGACTTTAGTCATTGTAATTTTTGAAAAATTGGATTTGAACTTTGAGGGAGGAAGATGCCTGTCTATTATCCTCTGATCTCGCTTGTTGCAATATTATCAATTTTTGGATTTGACATCCTATCAGTTTGAGCCCGATATGAAGCAACAGTAGGTTCTTATGGTTTAAACTACGATGGCCCGCGCATTGCGCGATGCGCATATAATCGCCACAACGCCAACGCCAAGAACTCCAAAACGCCGCCCGCAAATGCCGCGGCATCAAGTCCGACCCGGAGCATCCCGACCGTTTCTCTGCCAAACTCGCCCTCAAGTCCCCAACGCCGGCCGCCCAACGCCGCCCGCCAACCGCCCGCCGGCCAAAGCCCACCGCGCAACGCCCGGCCCGCTAATACCGCCGCATAAGGAAAAAAATGAGTGAATTATATAGCTGCAGGAGTTGTACTTTGGTAACGTATTGTCTGGTTCTGGCTCAAAGTAGCGACCTCTTCCCGCCCGGCACTGCGTATTTTTCGCCATTTTCCTCACGTGCGCATCGTCCATGCTCTGTGGAACGTTTTTTACGACCATATTCAGCTGATCCACGGTCCGTAGCTCACACTGAACAACATGAATGAAGACCCGTCACCAGAAACTGAAGAAGACACATGACAGAAATGGTCTGTACGCTGGCCAGTAACGCTTGCTGGGCGAGAACCGTCAACGGAAAGGGTCTGCCGGTCCACTGCAACTGGTCAAAAGGATTCGTCGCCTACGAATCATGTCTGAAGATGCCTGGGGCAGTAATACTGCTGGCTGTAAATGTAGAAGTTCTACATGGGGCGGCTTAATCCCCATGGCTGGCCGAACCCCATGGCTAATGGGGTGGGCCGGACTGGAAAATCTCTAGATCTAAGATCATGGCTATGGCTACGGCTGTGGCTGCATCGTCTACCTCTGATTTGTTTTTGCATCAATCTTACCAAACCAATCATGGTTAAGAGAAGCCTTGGCATGTTGTCATAACACGTAGACTGGAAATACATAATATGAATTTACAAAAATCCTCACGGCTGGCCAACGGCCAGCCATTGACATTTGGGAGCGGCTGTGGCTGGCCGTGGCTGTGATGCCATGGCTGTGGGGTGGCTAGGCCAAGGAAAAGTGCAGCCATGTCGAACTCTACTGTAATGTCATCGTACTGAGGCTGAGTGACATGTAAAGGCTATTTGTTTCAATGAAATTGTGTGCTTGCCATGAGACCACTCGTATGATGGAGTTCCTCGCATCGAAGTTTGGCTACCGGATCATCTACCGCAGAAGCTAGCACGCACTGACGCAGCGTATACAGCGCGTCCTGTCCTTCTTCAGCTTCTGGTGGCGGGCCTTCACTCATGTTGTTCAGTGTGAGCTACGGACCGTGGATCAGCTGAACATAGCTGTTGAGAAACGCCCCACAGAACATGGACGATGCACACCTGATGACAATGTCGAAAAGTACCCGGCGCCCGCGAAAAGAGGTCGCTACTTTGAGCGCCTGCTGTAGAGAACTACTGAAGCACAGGTTGGATGGCATCATGCCATCATAAATATCCCACATTGGTGTCTTGAACGGTATGGGTTGCATTCATTTAAATATGATCAATGATCATATGTATCTGGTACTTGGTAGTCATCTAACTTATCACAGTTCCAGTACGTGGCATGAACTCTGCAATGATGCTGGTTTGTCTTGAATTTCTTTGTCGAAATAATTACGCTTTCAATGAGTGATGCAGTAGAGGTATGCTTGCCTTCGAGCGGTTTTATCTCTTATCGTCACTTTGTTTACGGTTCAATTTGCTGTTAGGATCTATAAATACTTATAACTCTTGAAATCAGGGTTTGAAGCTGCTCTTTGTTTAAGCAAATAAATTGATGAAACTGTATAAAATGCGATATTATTTCATTGGTATTCAGGCAAAAAAATACGTTAAAGGGATATAGCATCTGTGTAAAGTATGTAGAATGATGGAGAAGAATCCCCTGTTACGGTCCTGGCATTTCATTTTTGCGAAAAAAAGTCAGAATTTGTTGTAATTTGAGAATATATTAAGTAATATGTTTAACATGTGACAGTACACCAATCTTGCGTCACCAAAGCGAGTTGTGTCGTCACAAGGAGGCCATCGAACGGCAAAACTTTGCGCCCCAGTGACAGCTCCGTGCCGGCACGCTACGTATGTTCGTAGGCGTGAACGCGAACCTGGCTGGGTCGACTGCGCTCGCTCCGCCAGGTAGGGTACGGGGGACACAACGGATACACTAGTGGCCGAGCGCCTTACCGACCGTCGGTGGCGGTCGGGGCGGACGCAAGGTAACTGAAATACTGGGCGGACGGTTCAAACAGCGAAGTGCGGTGGCAATTCACAGTGGAGTAACTACTGATGACTTATGCGAAACGTCAACGGGATTGTTGTATGTGTATTTTATATTATATTATTATAGGTGTCGTTGAACCAGCACTGGGTCCGCTTTGGAGGAAGTTTCGATTTGGGGTTTCTCAAGCACACGACAATCTGCTATCTCAAGTTTAAAAACTAATGTTAAAGGGTGCTATATTCCTTAATATATTATATATGCAATTATGAACGTGACCAAGAGGTAATTAAATGAGTGTGAAGTGATTATGAAATTACATAATGCTTTCTACATTCAAATGGTGAACAAGATGCATTGCTTATGGTTAAAGCATTAAGTAAGAAAGAACATAAGATACCTTATGCTTATTAACAAGCCTACCAATTGTCAAGTAGCAATATACGTTTATTTGTAACAATATAATGTTTGGTTGCATGCTAATTTAAATTTAAATTGCACCATTAAGTCACACAATTTTCACAAAATGCATTAGACGGTGCAATTTGATGGCATCAGACAGCTCCAAGGAATAATTCATCATCGCTAAGAGCTCATTATTTTCAGTGGGCAGTCTTCCACTGAGCAATTGCCGCTTGTAACATCTTTGCCGACCAACAAATATTTAACACCATGTATTCATCTCGCGTAATACCATCCTTTGCAGCTCGGCTAAAATTACGTGCACGAAGACACACCTGCCCTACTATGGTAAGGACAGGTTATGTTAGCAAAGAGATGTGTTTGTTCTAAATGTCCATTGGCGGATCCAGGAGCGGGGGAGGGGTGGTGGTGGCAGGGGAAAAGGATCTCCCACTCCCCGCTTGACAGGGGCAGCAATATAAATAAGCATGTGTCTCAGTATGTTTTTAGCATTAGCGCGAGCGTGTGGTAAAAGGTTTTCAGCTCTCAGAAAATCAATGTAAGTCAATTGTTCAAAGGGCTTTTTCGGCCCGCGGGCATTATATTTTTACCAACTTTATTTACGCGTTTTCAAAACGGAGTAGAGATGTAAATAAATAAATACCACACTTTGGGCGATATAATTTCTTTAGGACCTCGGTCGTTGTAGGATTTTCCACCCTCGACCTTCGGTCTCGGGCGGAAAATCCAACAACGACCTCGGTCCTAAAAAAATATTGCATCGGCCCCGTGTGGTATTTATTATTATCCCCCCCGAAAAAAAAACGCTGCAACTAGTGATGAAAATAGGTGCTAACTGCTAATGATTGCGAAAAATAACTTTTTGCGGATACATTTTGTTTTACTTCGTTCGTGTTTCGTGTATTTGGTGGCAGTAGGGCAGACATAAAGTCAAGGTTTTTCTCAGGGGAGAGGGGCACGTCAGTGGTAGAATTAAATTTTGTTCCTCAGCCATATGTTGTCACTGGCGGATCCAGGGGGCATGGGCAAAAGCCTCGGTCAAAAATTCCACGCTCGACAGGGGTAGCAATAGAAATAAGCCCCCTAAAAATGCTATAACTGGTGATAAAAAATGGGTGCTGACCGCGAAAAATAAATTATTGCGGGCAAATGAATAGATATGTAATTCCTCGTTCGTGTTTCCTGTATTTGATAGCAATTTGGTAGCAGTAGGGGAGGCACGTTGTCAGGATTTTCAGGGGGAGGAGGCACGTTGGTGGTTTTAATAAATACCACACGAGGCTGATAAAATAAGTTATTTAGGACCGAGGTCGTTGTTGGATTTTCCACCGTCGACTTTCGGTCTCGGGTGGAAAATCATACAACGACCGAGGTCCTAAATAAATTATATCGGCCTAAGTGTGGCATTTATTTTATCATATGTCTACCTCCGTTTGGAAAAATTACGTAATTAAAGCTTGGTAAAATGTAAATGCCCGGCGGGCCGAAAGCTTTGACCAATTGACATAACATTGCTTTTTTGAGAGCGATAAAGAATAGAATTAGAAACATACAAAGCCGAACCGCCACGGCGTAGGGAATCATTTACGTTATTGCAATAAAGGGAGTTTCAAACATATAGGAATAAAACAATCCGACAAACGCGTTTCGTAAGGGGAATAAAGGGAGTATCCAAAAGGTGTTAGTTGATAGTTATTCAGACGGAGTGAGTGAGGCCGCGAAGCGGCCTCACTAACGTAGTCTAACTGCCGGGCTCCACTGCGCGCTTTTGCATTTTATCGCTTCGCTTTTGCGTTTATCAGGTCATTTTTTGCGTTTTCTCGCGTCACATAAAAATGCTAGCTTCGGTTGATACACATGCAGTCCACTGTCAAAATGAGAAAGTGAAGAAACGAAAAAGCGCGTAGTCGGTACGGTAAACATCAAAATCGAAACGAAAAATGCAGAAGTGTAGCCAGAAAACGCAAAATTGACACGCAGAAACGAAAAATGAAAAATGATAAAACGATAAAATCGGAATTAGTGGAAGTTTTGCACTTTTGCAGTTGGCTGTGCTCATTCATCCCTCATTCAAATGATGTGTGGATTGTGTTTAAAGAGTTTTTAAACTTGGATTCATATCTTTGTGTAAAGCTTGCGATAATATAGTTGCTGTAACCAGCGTTTAAGTTGAGTGCGACATTGGTTACGCTCAGCCTAAAGTAGGGAACTAGGCGATGCATATTTGTATGATTGTTGCGAATTCCTTCACGAGCTCTGGGGGCGTACCTACATAAAACAGGTATTTACCCATTATCATTACTTCATTTACTTACTTAATGTGAGTTTTTTGCGACGAGAACAACGATCGTTAACAATTTGCATAAATGTTTTCTTTAATTACGTCTATTCCTGATTGTGCTTCAATTCTTTCATAGAGTAAAACATGTTGATTTTTGCCGGCGGTGGAAATCGAAAACCCACGAAACCTGGACTTAACCAGCGCCTTTATCACTCGGCTATTATTTACGACAAAATCTGGCGGGGTTAAAGAAGCGATACATTTCACGAAAGTGAAGAAGATCAAAAAATTCATTGAAGTGCAGTGATTAGAAGCTATCCTAATCTTTGATTCACAATTCACAATACTTCGACGAAAAAAACATTGTGACAAATCGACGTCATTATAGGTAAAGTATAGTTGATGATGATGATTATTTTGGGTTAAACTTAAGGGCGTTAAGTGGCGTCCATTGTAATGAAGTTGAGTGCAGTGCTCAAATATACAATCGACGGGGCCGGCGCCACAGAGGGGGGGGGGGCAGGAGGGGCAGCTGCCCCTCTAACCACCAGCAGGTCCCTTTTCGGCCAGTCTGGCGGGCGGACGAGCTGACGAGACCGCGCGAAGCACGGTATCATTGGCGGAAGACCACGCGAAGCGTGCTGAGTTTAGGTAGCACTTCAGCGGTTCTTTTAGGGCCCAGGCGCTCTTCTTTAAGACCAAGAGGGCCCCTGAGCCAGTTGTACCTACATACATGTCATAGGGCCCCTGTATGAGCCAAAAGGCCCGAGTGGGCCAGCCGGCCCCCTGAACACGTTTCAATGGCCCTAGCCAGCAAGATGGGCCCTTGGGCAGTCGTTAGAGACCTCCGCTGAGCATATGTCGCCAGGTTGTGAAAAAGCAGCCAGCGAAGTCCCTTGGCCATTATCTTTTAGGGCCCCTGGACAGACTAGAGGATCCGCGTGCAGGTCAGAGGGGCCCCGACCAGAACTAACAGGGCACCTGGTAGGTCAAGAGGGTCCTTTAACATGCCGCAATGGCCCTAGGCCAGTCGGAGGGCCCCAGGGCATGTTGAAGGGCCCTCTGAGCCATTTTAGGTCACGGCGACAAAGCAGCTAGCGCAGTACCTTGACAGATCCGAAGGACCCCTGAGCAGGCTGGAGGGCCCCTGGACAGACCAGAGGGCTCCTGGAAAGTTCAAGTGGCCACTGTGCAGGTCATAGAGGTCCCTGACCACACTAAAAGGGCCCCTGACCAGGTCAGAGGGGCGAGGCCCCCTGAACACGCTTTATAGTCCCTAGCCAACACAGAGGGGCCCCAGGGCAGGTCAGAGGGCCCTCTGAGCGCATCGGAAAGGCGACAAAGCAGCTAGCGCAGTTCCTCACAGGTCCGAAGGGCCCCTGAGCAGGCTGGAGGGACCCTGGACCAGGACCCAGAGGGTCCCTGGGAAGTTCAAAGGGCCCCGGGTTTTGCAGGTCAGAGGACCCCTGACCAGACTCAAAAGGGCCCCTGGGTTAGGTCAGAGGGGCCCCTTACATGCCGAATGACCCGTAGTTCACACGGAGGAGCCCAGGGCAGGTCGAAGGGCCCCTCTAAGCATGTTCAGCAAGGCGACAAAGTTGCAGCGCAGTCCCTTGGCCAGGTCGGAAGGGCCTCTTAGAAGGCTTGAGGATCAGACCAAAAGGGGCGACCTATATATAGGTCGCCATTGTGTATTATTGTGTACAGCGATGTCAATTTATGAAAACGATTGGGGGCCCTAATACTAACTTTATAGATTTTAACTCCATTCTAACCATGCAACACCATAGGCCTAATGTTAAAATTTGATATCATTGGGGGGCCCGCCCCCCCCAATTGTTGCAAATCGACAGCGTTTGATTATTTATTAAAAATAGGTTGTTTTCATTTACCACTAGGGCTGGCTGATCAAGGTTAAACTACCATACATTTCCTTTCGCGCTCGCTCGTTCATCGCAACACGGCGCCTTACTTTGGTAAATAAATGGTAATGCGTGCAGGGAACGAGAAAGAAAGAGAACGAGAAAGAAGGAGAAAGGCGGTTCTTTTTTTAAAGGCCCTTTGCCCAAGCGGCCCTTTTTCTGGAAAAGCTTGGGCCGCCAACCGAAAATGTTGGCGCCGCCCTGCAAATCGAGCGAAGGTTGTATGCGAAACGATAAAGTGCTAAAGCTAGAAAGCCCCAAAAGTGCGAAACCGAACATGACAAAACGATAAATCGGCAAAAGCGCTAAACGAAAAAAGTGCGACCAGTGAGAGCCGGCAGTTACAGTGGGCCCAAAATCCGACTTCGTCGTGCTTGCTTGCTTGCTTGCTTGCTTGTGCTTGCTTTGCCTTGCGTGGGTTTCGAGGGATAACTTACCGTTTCACTGCACTGATTAATTAAAAGTAATAAACTGGATAACTTGTCGTAAAATAAACACATGGTTATAGGGCTACCGTGGAAAAATATTTAACACAAACTGAAGAACTCTCACCATCCAAAGAACAAAACTGAATATCGATTGCAGGATAATCACGTGCTTTGACTTCGAATTCACCTCCGCAGGTGAGAATCACAAATAAAATAACTAAATGCCACATAAAGGTGCAGGTAAGTGTTGTTTTACTCAAGGTAGTCTAAGTAAGGTAAAGGCGTAAGGATTTGTCACGTGACCGTCCTCAGCGCACGTGCAATTGTTCGCCGGGATCCTCCAGGCTCCAAGGAATCGCAGTCAGCTGGTTCCCGCATTGCTTTAACATGGGATTTTTTGTAGGTGTTTTTTCTTAATTATTATTTAGGTACTAAATGACTTTGAATATTAATTCATGACCCTGGTATGGATAGAGAAAAGAACAAGGTATTTTTTGATCGCCCACCGACAGCTTTTCCTGTCTAATATTTGTCACCAGACGGTCTAAACCACAGACGGGAAGTCGCACGCGTTCGGATAGAGTGGTTATGGAGGTGGTATAACTGGCATCGGAATAAAACCTTCAATGGGCGTNACCGTAGCGAGACGCACAATACGGCAATCAAAAGGTCTCATTGATACGCATCCAAAGCATATGTGAAATTTTCGAAATAAGGTCACATGTCAGGTCAAGGTCAGGTAAAAGGTCAAATTGGAGATATTTTAGTTTTTGGGCCATATTTTCTATCCAAAGCCTTATATTGGAACTAATTGAGCACTCAAAGTGCTCTCAAAGGTATAATGAAACTCCTGAATTAAGAAAAGATGAACTTTTAAGCAAAGGTCAAGGTCAATATCGGGTCACAAAAGGTCACTGATGGCATGAGGTCTACGAAAGTCATGCGACGCATGTTTTATGGGTTGTTTTACACGTGTATTCCGATAGTAGAAGCGATTTTGACAATCTGACAACACAAAAGGTCAAAGTCAGGTCATATGAGGTCAAATTGGGAAACTGATTTTTTTTACAAAAAATACATTTTGATAGTCCAGTTTTGTCTCAGAAAAACAGCTGTGATATTTATTTGTCTCTATTTGGTCAAAAAAGGTGAAAAATTGAAAAAATGACGTCATGAGTTACTTACACTTGGGGAGTCATAAGTCAGTCAAAAATTCAGATATTGGTTTGAAATCTGGTTTGGTTGTTATATTTAGTTTCTTACAATATATTCAAGTTTTGAATATTTTTGAAGGTTTGTTGTGATATTTTTTCTGAAAAAACAAGATTTCTTTATTTTTAGTGGTCAAAATCAAATTTGGAAGTCCGCGATGATTTTAAAGAAAATGCAGTTTTCCCACTTTTTTTTTCCTTATACACCTCCTTTTTCTACGATTTTCAAACATTCATCGTTTTTCCACCAAAATTGCATGACTTGACGTCATCAAAAGGTCATTTTCTTCCAAAGTTATTTATCAATTTCATTAAAAAAATGGAAAAGACGTCAAATTGATGTAGGATAAGGTACTGCAAGTTTCACGTCTGTATCTGCCATGGTTGTTGAGTTATTAAGAAAATCTGGGAGGGGGGGCATAATATTAATTAATTAATAGTTCACCAGCATTGCGGTGAACATCTCAGTCAAGCACACTGCTGGTCCTCATCCCACGCCGGGCGGTCATATGCTGCTTATGTAGGGGCATTTTTGTGAAGTGTTATTAAAGGGAATATTCCAACTTGGTAGATTCGATCGAATGTTCTGCAATGAATTACATGTTACGACGATAACGATTCTACTATTAATATGTCATAAAACCCGGTACCTGTCTACATTTTTAAGAAATACAATATTATACACCATGACGTCATTTTTTATGTACGTCACAAACGCGTCAAACCTCTCGAGTTTATGATTAGTCGAAAAAGGCGAACAGTACGCTCATACTTAACGCCGCTGTACCTACACACAACAGGTACGTCATCTGGTATCACTTTCCTGTGAGACGTCAAATGGATTATATTTTTGTCTGTGTCAACAAACAAACAAAAAAACAATTTTCCACACGTCTTTCCTGAAAAACAAATTTACCTTTAAAGTAGCTACCACAGAACTAAAGACACCTTTTTGAAGTTTTAAACACGAATGAGGCGGATCAATGCCGCGGCCAATGTTACGTGACGTCATGGCTGTCTGTGAACAATGGTGGGCCAATGGGCCATCCGTCATTCCCGGAAAACTGACAAACGTTTGGCGAAATAGAGCCAAGGTCGTTAGACTTAAGCAGCAAATCCGGGCTATAATGCTTTGAAGTCAACATCCATCTGGTATCCCTAGTAGCACATAACGTTGTCACAACGTCATCAAAACGTTGACAACGTCATGACAACGTTCATACGACGTAAGAATGTATTGAAAACGTTGTCACGACGTCATGAACGTCATGTGTGTCCAATTCCATGGGACAAACCGACCGTGTGGTACAAACATTGTCAATTCGTTCGAAAATCTGTTCTAGAGCCGTTGCGGTAGAGTTTTGGGTTAGACGAACCGTGGATCCTATTATCTATATTTTTATGATGCAATTTTGCTATCTCAGTTTAAAACCCCATGTTAAGGTGGGCTATTCACTTTAAGCTCAAAAACAGCGTATGGGGCGAGTTGGCTCATATCGGGCCGTTCTATTTTTTATTGTTGATGCTCACGCTATTCCCATGGGCAGTTGAAGCTTCTTTAACACGGAGAGCTTTAAGCGAATGAGTTGGTTTACGGCCATGTAAGTGGGCATATCTCGTCAGCAATCATCGTGTAAGAAGGTACGAAGGGAGGCGTAACATATTGGCAGGCTGGCGAGATATGGCTATTTACAGGGCCGGAAACCAACTAATCGGTTCCTAGCTATCCGTTTTAAATAATTTTAAACTGCCCGTGGGAATAGAGTCAATGATATTCTCTCAACGTTCAATCTGTTACCTAGCTCTGCGGCGCAGTCTGCATCCGGCGGCTGCTTTGAGAGACTGGCTGAAACAAGAAATGCTGAGCTGTGCGGCACAGTATGTGTCAGGCGCATTCTTATAGAGACATCTATCGACTGGAATAGGAACTAGTGAACTATGCGGCACAGCATGTGTATTAGTGCTGTAATCGCAGTGATTGTCATGGATGCGGGTGCACCCATGGGTGCCCACTCTATGTTAAGATTAAAAAATCCAAAATTAATGTTGATCATAGACTTCTCATACCAGAAGAACCAGGCATAAGTTGATGATAAGATAGTCATTAAATACTAGGTAAATGCATCTTGTTTGCACTTATAAGTGTTTCGCAAACCGCTGTCTGTGACGTCATTTTTGTCGACGAATGAAAGTGGTGCCCAGCGCCATTAGATGTCGCAAGATTTCCCATAGGATTCACGTGTTAAGTAGCGCCTATCAACTCCTCGTAAAATCTGGTGCCCAGCTAAATTTTGAACGTATATTTGCATTTTGGAAGTAGTTATTAATATGTTCCTGAGGGATGCCCTCCTGCTATGCGTATGGCTGTTCAAAGCGAACCACTTCTGAATAATGCAAATAAGTCCAATTATTCCGCATACCATCTGCGGCTCTTGACCCACCTGTGGCTTCAAGCAGTCAGGCGATGGGATGAGCCGTATGGGTATGAAGCTGCATGTATTTATTCAGATCATGTCATTTCAGGTAAACTTTTGCTGCAATTTCTTCTGGAGATATTCCATCATTAAGTATCAGTAGGTTTCACAGCTACGACGGACATCATTTAATCATATCCATGTCGGGGAACGTGACGGATGGGAGGCACGACAGACGGGTGCGTCTAGCCTGCCCCGGGGATAATGACGCAGACAATGCTGATGCTCAAGAAACTATGCGACTGAATTTGGGTCATTTCTTTAACCATTCTATCAGGCGATGGTCCCAAAAAGATGCTACTAATGTTTTATACAGACTTGATCCACTCTAAGTGGACCAAATTAGACCAGAACCACAAATAATTTGTATCAAATGTGGTCCACTTAGATTGGACCAAATGAATAAAACGCAGGATGACACTCTTTTGGATTAAGCCGGATCGAATGGTGAAGAAATGACCCAGATCGGTCACACAGTTTCGGAGCTTCAGCAGTGTCTGGTCATTGTCACCGGGGACAGGCTAGGCGCCTCCACTTCTCTGCCGATATCTCATAACAGGGATCAAGTAGACGCACTCCAGCCACTCTAAGCTTCTCATCGTATCTTTTGCTATCTCTCAAACTTATAAACTCTATCAGGTTCTTACTTTTACGCTTTGTATCTAGGCGGAAACAACGGCCTCCACCGCCTCCCAACGTAAACAACCAACTTTCTGCACTCCAACATGGCGGTCGCAGGCGGCCGCCATGTTGGATGACTTAGAGTGCGAACACTTCTACGCGGTATTATATAATACCACACGGGGTCGGGAAAATAATTTTTTGGAACCGAGATCCGAGCTGAATATTCCGCCAGAGACCGAAGGTCGAGGGTGGAAATTCAAGTACGGACCGAGGTCCCAAATAATTATTCCAGCCCAAGTGTGGTATGAAATTTACCATATGCCGCTAAAATGAACCAAATGAAGCCACATTTACCACCATACTTGGGTTTAAACCACGGCGACGAAGTTGAATAAAGAAAATCAGAGAGGTCATACAGTCACTCTTTTCTAATTCATACATTTTTGTATTGCCAATTTTTACACTATTATTTTCTAACTCTAGTTCATTAAGTCATATTTTCACTCTTTGCGTTATACTATTTGAACGAGATTTGGGAAAACATTTCGGCCCGGGGCAGAAATGTTTTCCCAGATCAAATATCATTGAGCTGAAAAGTTATACCGCCCTCTCGTGCTAACGTTATAGGGATATCTCGGAATATGGTAAAATATATTACCATATGCGGGGGATATCAAAATACATTGGCCGGAGAGGTGTGGTACAACTTGGTACAACGAAAAAGTCCTAGGTCAAATTTGTTGTACCAGAGCGCGTGAAAACAGGGTGTGTGATAAAATTCTGACTGGAATTCTGAAAGCTTTGTCGACTTCGCTTCCAAGACTTCTACAATTTTATCAAAATCAAAGTCTACCTAAAAAATGAATTTACTTCTCTGGTAAGGACCTAGTCATGATTAAAACATGATTTTAAAATATACAAAAAAACACATTAAATGACATACGCGGCATATGGTAAAAATCTTACCCCATTCGGCCGGCATAAATTGTCAAGACCTCTGTGCTTTCTTGATTTTTGACGCTCGCCTTGGCCTCGTTCAAAATCAAGAAAGCACTCGGTCTTGACAATTTATTTACACCGGCCTCATGCGGTATTATATATTGTCTGGCAAATATGCACAAATGCACGCAAGTAGAGCAATAATCTGCAGACATGGCTCGTGCTATTTACTTAAGACAACTTACGCGAAAATGATCCAAATTCGCTAGGTCCGCTGTGCAACAGCCAATTTAAAAATATTCGCCTGTGTATAGTCTAGGTATGGAGAAGTCTATGGTTCAATCCAAAGCCTGATCCAACATAACAATGTTGACAGAAAAGTGTTCGTGAGTCAAAATCTACAGCAACACACAGGTGCATGATATCATTTCTCGTTTAGTATGCAAGTAAGTATACCAGGATAATAGTTACAAATTTTGTGAAAATAATTTTACTCTTAATCTGAATGGGCCTGACCTGGCATGGATATCAACATTATTATTTTGACTGGGTCTGGTCTGGGTCTGGGCCTGGTACTCATGGGCTTCGGCAGGGATGGGCTTTGGGTTTTGGGCACCCATGACGAACTATGCTGTAGTCCTCTGGCTGGGTAAGAGGGTGTGGACTGTGGAGTGGATGCCATCCCTCGTTATGTTTTTAACAATTACACACGTAGTTATCATCAACCGATTGTGATGCAACTTTCAGCACCTATTTTTTGAATAATTTGACACTTAGTCGGAAAATGCTTCAATTCTTCCCCTCATGACCCGTGACCTATGGCTTGTTTGTCAAGGTCATTTATTGATGCCTACCTACCGATTGTCGATGCCCATGGCTAAAGTGCGGTCCGTCCGTATGAGTAATTCCTATGCGTCCGTGGTCAGTGACGAGACAAAAAAAAACTTATGTTTCGTCGCCACGAGACTCTCGCGGTCCATGGGCATTGATCTGCTGTTCATATGGAAATAAATCGTGTTGTGCGGTCGGCTATCCGACATGACACGTGTAATGATGTGCGACTACGGATTCAAGAGGACGGACGAGCCTCGATTTGGAAAGCGATAAGGTCGATCGTAGGCGGGGGAAGACCGACCCGAGGCGACACCGGACCAGTTGAACGAGTTTGTTTTTTGGTTATTGACACATTCCATTCGAGTCGGTCACAATGTGAAAAAGGCTGTGCGTCACAGGGATGGACAGAAGGATAAGGCCGCCTTAACACCGGACGCGGACTACGCGTACACATGCGGAATCCGCGTCCCCACGCGTAAACGCAGCAATGCCTATTTGATTTACAAGGTCACTGCGATGACCTGAGGTCACCAGTTTCAGTACGGCTGAAAAAATCGTGTGCGCTGAATTGATTGGTGATTACGGCGAGAAAATCGGTCCATCCGTTGCTGAGATTCCATGTTGCTGCACAAACTTTACACCGCAGTTTGGGCAGCAGCATGGAATCTCAGCAGTGGCTGGGCCGATTTTCTCGCCGTAAGCACCAATCAATTCAGTGCGCACAATTTCATCAGCCGTACTGAAGCTGGTGACCTCAGATCATCGCAGTGACCTTATAAATAAAATAGGCATTACAGTGTTTACGCGTGGGGACGCGGAGTCCGCATGTGGACGCGAAGTCCGCGTCCGGTGTGAAGACGGCTTGAGATTTACTCCCCTGGCCTTTACCCACGAAATGGGCATCCGGGACGATATTATAATCCTTTGACGCTGCTGCAATGATCCAAACTGACGCTGCTGTGATGATCCAAAATAAAAAGAACGCCTCTGCTCATACCTACATGAGTGGAGTTGGCTTCGCCCGGCATTCACCGAGCAGCGTGTGACAGCGCCGGACCGTGAATACAGTTGAGAACGCTACAATGCACGCAAATGCCTTTAATCTTTTCATACGAATCCAATATTGCGTACAAAGTACCAATATGGGTCTGTAGCTTGATTTAAGACCCCGTGACCGGCATGTCCTCGCCAAAAAATGTATTCAGTCAAGGCCCTATTATATATATACTAGGTACAGTCACGACGCAAAGTCGGTCAATGTTAGCGATATGTTTTTCCTTTCTTCTGACGTCACGTAAGTGCTACTATTTCGCTGTCAATGTAAATTCACGTTGCTAAAACACTGCTAATTGAAATTGTGACAGACTGACCTACAAATCAGTCTGATAACTGATTCATTTGTTTGGGAATGATTAAACCACGATTTATTTTTTAGATCTGAATGATTAAATCACTATTTAATTCATGGATAACAATTTTTAGAATTGCTGATATCCGATACAAAAAATACAAAATAACATTATTGTCATTTGATTAAACATTTATGTTCAATGTATGCCAAATCAATGCAAGTGGAAACATACATTATTTTATTATTAAAACATTGTCACCTAACATTTCGCGAAAAACGCCCGAAAATTGCATTGGAAAGATGCACCATATTATTAACACAGAATTGCTGCCAGATTTATACTGTCCTCTTTGAAGTCGTTTTATATAAAAACTAAGCTTTGGAGGCCAAAATACCAAATTACGCGCACATACAAACGACATTTTTATATCCATTTATTATAAAATTGCTTAATAAAACGATCAAAATTGCAAAATATTGCGTATCCAAAAGGCTCGTTTTGTTCTATAATCTATTGGCCCTTGCAAATATACCACACTCTGACGTCACACGTAGGATTTGGCAGCAAAATGGCGGAACCATTACGGCTATGAAGATGACACCGGCCCCCAGTCAAGGTCATTGGCAGCATCACGCTCTGGTGACATCATCCGAGCGTGAAGTTTTATTTTTTCTCCCTTCACTAATGCTAACCCTATGGGAGGTACAGTAATTTTCGGGCAAAATTCAAACTCGATTAAGCGATGAGTTAGAGGTGATACGAAAAAAGTAAGCAAACCATACGAAAGCCACATCCCTTGTCTATCGATACCAGGGTCCACTTTGTCTTTGGCTTGCATGGAAACATGTTAAATATGGTCTTACGTGAAAGGGTATTTTCCTAAAACGCGTACTAATTGTGAGTTGATTTCCGCCTCCTCCCATTGAGGTTTTTAATGAATAGCAGAAAAACGACATCACATAGCGTCACCATATTTGGCACAGCTGTTGAGAAGTTATTTACACACATATTGTAGAACTCTTGACCTCGTGTCTTCTCAGGTCAGGTCACCAGGTCAAGTCAAGTGACCCCATCTCCAAACATGTTTGCGGTCGTGCCACAGCCAAAATTATAAATCAAACAGTTAAAAACTCCCAGTAGATTAGACAGTGATGAGTACCTACAATGTGTATATCTCGAATTTGTCATATCGGTGACCTAAGGTCAGGAAGGTTTCGTAACCTCCCCATTATAAGTCAATGGGCGAAAATTAAAACACGCATACATCCGTAGGAAATAGCTAAATTTGACTAGTATTCAACGGCGGAATCACCACTCCTGTGCCAAATGCAAGGCCCTATGTCACCTTCCTGTTCTTTGACCTCTACAAGGTGAACTCAGGTGACCCCAAGGTCACGCATGGTTCTTCTGAAATAACTCTTTTTGCCAAATCAAGATAGAGCGATGTGGTTTTAAACATTGTATCGGGCTTGTCGAGAGGAATCAACTCATATAAAATTTGACCTTGACCTGACCTCAGGCTAGGTCAAATTTTGGATATTACCTAACTTGTTCACCGAATATATTTTTTGATGCGTCTCGACGAGAAAAACACAATGGTTTAGTCGGTTTTACTATATCGTGCATATATCAAAAGTTATTTTGAAAAAGCCGATTCGCGTTTTTTAGAACATTTCAAATTCAGTGACTTCTGCTGAATAATGCACAACATGACGTCATTTGAAGAAAAGAAGAAAACGTTTTGGTTATTTTGATACCTAAATTACTACAATTATTATTAACAATTATATTAAAATGTATTTGTCTGAGACATATTTTAACAAATTACTTTAAAATAATAACTAAAGCATACTAAATGTAATATGACGTCATTTGAAGAAAAAATATAATATATAATATACTGCATGTCTCAAAAGCGCCAGAAATGATGTAGAGCTGCTGCCATCTGACTTTACCCGTTGCACAACATGAGCTCTGGATCAGGATAACTAGACAACAGGGTACGGTCATATGGCAGCAGCTGTACATCGGCATATCTAGCGCTTTTGAGACATGCAGTATATTACTTTCTGTATTTTTTCTTCAAATGACGTCATATTACATTAAGTATGCTATAATTATTATTCTAAATTAATTTGTCCAAATATGTCCAAGCTAAACACATTCCAATAAAATTGTCAATAATAATTGTGGTAATTTAGGTATCAAAATTACCTAAACGTTTTTTTCTTCTTTAAATGACGTCATTTGGTGCACTACTCAGCAGAAGCCACTGAATTTGAAACGTTCTAAAAATCGCGAATTGGGATTTTCAAAATAACTTTTGATATATGCATGATAAAGCAAAACCGATTTGACCATTGTGTTTTCTCGTTGAGATGCATCGAAAAATATATTTGGTGAACAAGTTAGGTCATATCCAAAAATTGACCTATCCTAAGGTCAGGTCAAGGTCAAATTATATATCAGTTGATTCTTCTCGACAAGCTCAATACAATGGTAAAAACCACATCGCTCTATCTTAATTTGGTAAAGAGTTATTGCAGAAAAAACATACGTGACCTTGGGGTCACCTGAGTTCACCTTGTAGAGGTCAATGAAAATAAAGGTGACGTAGGGCCTTGCACGTGGCACAGGAGTGGTGATTCCGGTGAATACTGGTCAAATTAAGCGATTTCCTATGGATTTATGCGTGTTTTAATTTTTGCCCATTG
>VOPJ01006121.1:132739-165599 GCA_014673585.1 Semibalanus balanoides
CCCCCCCCCTTGGCTACGTCCCTGGCGTAAATAGGTAATACCTGCAACCAAAAGTGACTAGTATGTAGTTCAAATCGGGCAGAATTCTGAAGTGAGACAGGATTTCCGGCTAGGTTGGCAGGCTAAAATCCTGCCCCCCCCCCAACTTGAACATACTTCCTGCGTCCCTGATGCGGGATGTGTATCATATCTTTAAGTGCACTTTGGGTGATCATGGTTGTATTCGAAAGCTTTGTATGGAAAGTATGGCACATAAACGAAAATACCTTGATTTTGATCTTTGACCTAACTGTGACTTGACATGTGACCTCAATTTTAGATTTTTGAGTGTGCTTTAGATTCGTCTCAGTGAGTGCTTTTGAATTCCGCCTTGTGTGTCTCGCTGCGATCATTGGTTTGGAAGATAACCAGTGGGCATTTAACACCTCCCCTCCAGTAAATGGTGTTCAGATCAAACCCCAGTCAATGCCGGGTCAAAAGACGGACAATGGAATAAAAAATGTGAAAGCTTCAACAATAACTATTACAGGCTCCAGTCCTTAAATGATCGCAGATCAGGCTGCTCAAACAGCTGAATGCAAGACCATGGACCAGACGCGTCACTGATCACAGACGCGTCACTGGTATTCCGAACTTGAAATTTGACATCTCGCAGCTTCTTGTAGCATGCAATTGGCAATTTCGCTGATTGTCCTGAGCAGAAGCAGATTGAGTTCGTTTCACGTGACAGTCCAATTGAAGTTCCGCTGGACAGCAGGGTTCATCTTCTCGTCACGTACACTACATTGCGCAAGTGACGGCCGTCCATTGCGTCAATGGGGTCAGACTGAACACGGTAAGTATAGATACTGAGAGCTACGAGTGATGCTGTCAGTCAGCTCGAATTGAACCCAGAGAAGCCGTTCTGATGGAAATTTATCCCCAGAGATGACTCTCGAGATCTGGAATATCTCAAGAGATAGGGAATGTATCCAGAGATAGAGAGTGTTTCCAGAGATAGGGAGTGTCTCCTGAGATAGGGAGTGTCTCCAGAGATAGGGAATGTTTCCAGAGAAAGGGAACATCTCTTGAGATAGAAAGATCTTCAAAGACGTGAGGTGTCGCAGTTGTCTGTCACTTCCAAAGAACCGTCGTGCTGACTTTGTCGAGGCACTCAGACTACGTACTGCGTACTGAAGCTTTTTTAATATCATCCTGTCCAGATCTTCCGTTTGAAAGTATAATATCGATTATCGGGGATCAGGGATTTTCGCCAAAAGAAGGTTGCTAGGTGAACCCTGACCCCTCCATTCCTCCAAGTGTTTTAAACTCATCATCGGAATTAAGACCGGCCAAATCGGATTGATTGAACAATCTAATGAATTAAAGAATAAATATATTTATATTTTAATCAGAAATGTTTAACACAGGGGAATGGTCACCAGAGGAATGGCGACATCTTCTTCTACATGCACGAGACTCTGTGCAGCCAGGTGGTGGGCGCCGAGTCTACCTGCCGGCCGACCGGCATACGGCGGGCTGCGAGCGGCAGTCCGCAGTCCGCAGTCGGCGCCGGTCCCATCCTGAAGGCCGAGCCGGTCCTGTACTGAGTCAGGCGGCGTCCCGTGCAATGAATGTACCAGTACACGTGTCAGGACAGTTACTCTCATTTTCATTCCTGTAGTTATAGTTAAAGGAAGTGTTCGCACTCACATCGGTCATGTCGTGATTGCTCGATTCAAGTTTTTCGCACATCCGTAATGAGTACACTCCTGCTAAAGTCGACAAATCAACATGTTCATATACTGATTGATGATCGCAATTAAGATAGCCCTTAAACTTTAAAGACCTTTTTCCACTTTATTGGAGGGTGACAATGCAGTCTGACACAAGATAAGTTATATTTTATCAGTTCAGCAAAATCAAATATAATAGTAATCTTAATGACTCAAGGAATCACGTACATTCCAATAATAGTTGATCAGTCACCCAAAAACAAATGGCTAGGGGATGACCCGTCGGCCATTCTAGAGCCTAAATAACAGTTAAAGGTAGCGACATAATCTTTGGTACCGTCATGGGAATTAGTTGAGATGATGACTTAGGAAAACATTTGTATTATTAGGCGATATGATCGGCTGATGACGTATGCATCGTCCTGCTTCAATCATTCGAATCGAGGTCCCTGGTCTCGTTTTACAATTTAGTGCAGTGTTGAGAAATGTTTCGACGATTGCAAGCGCACATAATCGGCATTGGCCACCATTTGCCTTACAACCACGTGTTTACGTTGTTGCATTTTTTGTATTTCAGAAGCGCAATATAATGCTCATTTCTTGCTTTAGAGCGAAGATGTTTTGCCCCTTCTTTTGCTTAGTTGGATAAACCCAGATTTGCTAGTGCTGAATTAAATCTGAATGTAATCATAACAAAGGCTTATAAAATAGCTTTTTAATATCAATTTGTGAATGGGATATTAAGTTCGTAATATTTTTGCATCGCTTCCATCATCCATAAAATTATTAGAAGACATTCAAAAAGGTCTTATGATCCCTGTAAGTGGGACAAACCTTTAACACCATATTTCCATGTTGTGATATGTGCTACAAGGGAACACTCCATAAGTTTCCAAACCCAGCTTACCGTCATCGAGGTCAGAGTGCAGGTCATCATCCAGCAGTTGACCTGAGGTCACCCTGACCGTCCATATAAGGACAAAGAGCACTCGGGGTGCTCCCATCATGTAGCGGAGGCGCCGTCTGAAACAGATCAAATCAGCAGGGTTACGCAGAGGCCCGGCACGAAACAGATCACAAACGACAAATGACATGTAACCCAGAGACTACACAAGGAGCAGAAGGAAACAACAACATAGCTGATGCTAATGCCGGAATTAAGATGATAATGCGCCTTGCTACGGCCCTGCATTTCAGTGACATACACTCAAATGGTAAGGACTTCAACGGCTATAGCGGTGCATGTGTTCCTGTCTGTAGACGACTCATTCATATATATATAACGAACATGCTCGGGGATCCAACATCCAGATGCCTGTATTCTGCAACTTCTGTGAGTCAGGATTTTTCCAGATGCAGAGACACTCAAGCCAGGGAGTGGTGGACACAGTGTGCAAGCCGAATAAACGCAACTCAAGAATCCTGATACGCTCCGACCATCACCTGTCCAGGCGATCGGTAAAGCGCAGCACTAGCCACCTCCAACACGGACGCACACGCTAGCTACACAGACGACTCGGCGACCGCACACCAGATCACTGTTCAGCAGCGGCTGCACCGCTACACGGAATACTCCTGTTCTAACCGGATAGCTGTTACAGTATCGTGTTCCAGCGAGCCAAATCCAAGGATGAGTGCACCCCGGGATGTGTTCAGGATATGTTAAGGACATGTTCATGATATGTCCTGGATATACCCAGGATTTGTTCACAGTAATATGTTCAGTTTAACTCCAGAATATATCACCCACCCGGCGCCACGCGTCTAAATATTTATCACGCCAGCGCCAGCCCGTAACGTCCTCATGAATGCATTGCCGCCTTCGAGAGGCTGCTGCTGATCAGATAGTCCACACGGACATGACCAGTAGGGTCAACATGCTGATCAACATGCTGACTCTGCATTCCACGAGCCGGCTACCCCACTGCATGTCAGGATCACATCAAGAGCTATGTCAGCACTCAGGGTGGCAGTGTAAATATCTATACCACGTAAACCGGGCATTACCTATTGATAGCAATTAGCAGGTCGACATAGGGTGACATTGTTATTATAGTATATACTGTATAATGTGTGAACCGGGCATAACTAGATAGGTCAACACACCGCAATTGAACTGTATGTCTACCATGAACCCTCTTCAGTAACTTCTTAGGAGGTCCCCACTCCCAATCGGCATCTCCCTTCATGCTGCCCCCCCCCCTCCCCCATCAGATGCTGGTCTTGTTAGTAAAACATGCCGAGTGCATATATATATATATATATATATATATATATATATATGTATGTAGCGGCTGGTGTGTGGGTCATCCGACCCGTAAGAAAATAATACCCAGAACTGCACCGGAAATCATACTCATGGATAAAGCATTACTGAACTGGATGCTGTATGTAGATGTTGTGATCGAGCTTTTTTGAAATTATGCCGAGCGGAAGCGAGTGCAGTAATTTTGAAAACGCCGAGATCACAAATATCTACATACACAGCAGAGTTTAGTAAGTCTTTACCATTGCCTGAATATCCCTTTACCGGTTTAGCCGTGAGGGCGTATACATTTCAGCTCATGTTATTTGATCTGGGAAACATTTCTGCCCCGGCGAAATGTTTTTCCCAAATCTTCGTGAAATAGTATAAAGAGTGAAAAAGTGCTGTAATGATAGAGTTAGAAAAGATTGAAAAGAGTGATGAATTCGAAAAGAGTGACTGTATGAACTCTCTGATTTCTAATTTCAAATCGCCGCCGATGTTTGAAACCAAGTATGGTGGAAAATATTTGTACATTTGGGTTTATTTAGCGGCATAAGGGTTTAATTTTCATACCACACCTGGCCGGATATTATTTGGGAATCGGTCCGTGCTTGAATTTTTCGCCTCGACTTCGGTCTCTGCGGAATATTCGCTCGGACTCGGCCCAAAGATTTATTTTCCGGCCACCGTTGGTATTGTATATTACAATATGTCGCCAGTGGGTATGCAGTAATAATGCGAAATACCACACTCAGGCTAATGCTTTTACAATTGCCTCCGCATATGGTAACATAGGGAATGCCATGGAAGAACGGAAATCACGGAAAACACATGGAAGTATAGCCGGCAACGCCGCCGGCAGTGCGTGCGGCCGGTGCATTGCCTTGAATCTACTTGCTGGACGAATCATGAAAGACTAACCGGACGTGTTAGAGGGAAATGGACTGACGGTCTTCCTAAGAGTCCATCACACCCCGCCCCTCTGCTAAGCTCCGCCTGTCCTGCTCCCCCTCCACGATAACGCATCATCACTCCGAGTCAGCCGGGGTCAGCACGGCGAGATAGGCTAGCTTTCGTAACCGCGGTCGGTCAGACCCAGACAGCAGCAGAAGAGCTGCGGCAGGGAAGAGCTGGCGAAGGCTCCACAGCGGGGTCAGCACGGCAGAGTACGGCTAGCTTCGTCACACCGCGTCGGTCAGACACAGACAGCAGCAGAGAGCTGCGGCAGGGAGAGCTGGCGAAGCTCCACAGCCGGGGTCAGCACGGCAGAGTACGGCTAGCTTCGTCACACCCCGTCGGTCAGACACAGACAGCATCAGAGAGCTGCGACAGGGGGAACTGGCGAAGCTCCAGAGAGCTGACAAAGCTTCACAGCCACCGTGCTGTGGGGGAGGTGTGTTGGGATGGCTTCTGTATAGATGAACCTGGGACGGTAGCAATGGACTGAGTCTCGATATGTTGACAGATTAAGCATTTCATAGGTTTTGATATGTCTATAACTAGCTTAGTCCAGACCGGACAGCCACAAGTAACTATGTTACATAGTGACGCGCCTTTGAAGGTTTTCATTTGAAATCGATACATGATTATCACAAGCAAGCAAAACGGTCTTCGCGTCACAAATGAACTTGAAGCAAATACAAAATATCAACTTAAAAAAGATCTCCTCTGACCTACATAACGTTCCGCCAAAAAAAAGTCCCGTATTTCGTCTTTATCCTATGATGTCACCATTTGTGGGACCATTCCATTTGGAAATTAGGGGTCTATCGAAAAACCATATAAAAGCTCTATACGGATCATCCCATCAGCGTAAAGTTTCCAGTGAGCGACAATTGGAACCCTCGAAAGCGCCATTCCTGGCTTTAACTGTCCATTAGACGTCAAGACTCAAGATCTAACGACGGCTCGACCTACTCCGTCCTGTCCAAGACGAACGGAATGGAGTGGTCAGCAGAACATGGTGACAAGACATACCATTGTCTAGAGAGATTAACAGAATCCGCTGACATTGTTATAACCAGATGGTATATGAGGTGGTCTAAACGGCAAACTTATGGGAAAGTGGCTTATGCTCCTTTCAGGGGCGGATCCAGAACGGTAGTTTGGGAGGGGCCACCGGTGGTCAGGGGGGGGGGCAAAGTCCAAAAGTCTCACATAGTTCTGAAAACTAGTCGAATTCTGCTTACCTATTCATTGATTGCTGATTTAAAACAAACTAGTCTTTGTAAAAATTGCTTAGATTTTATTTTATACCAGGAAATGTGTCAATTTGGCTCCGATTTCAGACGTGCTGTGGGACTTAGCCGGATTGCCCCCCCCCCTCTTTCCTGTATCCGACCGTGTTTATTTTTAAAAAATGCATCATTGTATGTAATAGTATGAACATTTATATACAATCCGGCATACTATCTGTAGAATCCAAACTTAGCCTTGTTTTCTCGCACTCGCCCCTCCCTCCGTAGTAAACTGTTGCGAAGTCTCGACACTCGAGCCCCATCCTCCCGTAGTAAAACCTGTGCGAAGTCTCGAACACCGCCCCATCCCCTTCCGTAGTAAACTGTGCGAAGTTCGACTCGCCCCATCCCTCCGTAGTAAACTGTTGCGAAGTCTCGACACTCGCCCCATCCCTCCGTAGTTAACTGTTGCGAAGTCTCGACACTCGCCTCATCCCTCCGTAGTAAACTGTTGCGAAGTCTCGACACTCGCCCCATCCCTCCGTAGTAAACTGTTGCGAAGTTGACGAAGTTACTCACCCTTAGTTCTACCACTAAGATTATTTTTCAGCGAGTTAACCCTAGTGAAAAAGTCCTGTAGGACTTTAACGGAGTCCCTGAAATCCTACAGGATCCTTAGGATTTCTGGACTTCCCTGAAGGACTATGAAATCCTGTAGGATATGTATGTGGGACTTTTAAGTACCATACAGTTTGTCCTACAGGAGCCTGTAGGATTTCATGGACTCTCCTGAAGGACTATGACATCCTGTAGGATGTTTTATGTGGGACTTAAAGCCCCACATATATGTCCTAACAGGTTCCGTAAGAATGTTGTTGGACTCCCGCTGAGAGGACTAATAAATCCTGTATGCTGTGTTTGTAAGTGCCACACGTTATCCTACAGGACCTCCTGAAGTCCTCCACATAATAATCCAGCAGGATTCTGAAGTCACAGAGTCCTACAAAATAATTAATTTAAATATGCCGTCCTACAGGATCCCAATTACATTCATAGCATTCAACAATACTATAGATCAACGAATAACTGTTTTTTTTCTTCTTTTTATTGCATCGTCCAACAGATTCATGTCCACTAAATAGGCGAAGGTCATACGATAAAAACATTACAATGAATAAAATGATGATCAATAAGAGACAGGCCGGTATACATGACTTTATAAAATAACACTAGATAAGAGAGATGAGTGAGAAAGCAATGACAACATGACAACAATATTAAATGATTAAATGTTCAATGAATGACAAAGCGTTAAGACAGTCACAATATGAAGGGAAAAACGAACACTAGATAAGATAGATAAATGACAATGGCAGCGGCAAATGACAATAATATACAACAGATAAGGTATCCTAATATAGCTAGTATATTGACCTTACTATGCAGAGCTACTTTAAAAAGTTATAAATCGATAAAAAAGTCAGCGCCGCTCGCTGAAGGAGACATTCATTTTCTTTTGGTATCGCGCACAGGAGACCCATCCCTGACGCGCTCACCCACCACGAACGCGCTCAGCGAACAGAACGCTGTGAGCGAGTTGATCTCGCGGCACGTGCAAGGAAAATTTGCTAACCATGTCAGCAAGCTGATTTTCCCGAGAAAATGTTTTGAGGAAGAGGAGGTCATATTGGACTCTGCGCGCTGACAGTGAGGGATTCCAAGGGATTAGGGGTAATTGTAGGATAATGATGGGCAGGAAATGGTGGTGTGACTGTAGCATAACAGGCATTTGTGCTGCACACGATCAACTCCGCTCAACGTGGGTCTTGGCCGCCCCAAGCCCAAGATCACACAGCTTACTCCAGGAGGACGGACATTTGGCAAGTAAGTGACAAGTAGGTCTGCTGATTTGAATTTTGCTCCACTGTCCCAGTCTGGAATGATCGTAATTAGTAAGCCCAGATGCCCTGTTGGCCTGGCGTACGATCCGGGACTACGTGTGAGGCAAAATTTAACTTGCTGTCCGATCACAACACCGAGATCACGCATTTCATTTTACATATCGAGGCGGTATGCTGTTGATATGATAAGGTGATCCGGATCGGCGCGCCGCAGAGTACAGTGAGCGTCTTGCATTTTAACAGGATTTAGAACAAGACCCACTTGGCGGCTGCAGGTGGCTAAGTCCGCTGCAGCGCCAGTCCGTCCTGGCGGAGTCATGATTTTTTCGAAAAAGTTTCGCATCATCTGCGTAAAGAAGGCATGCTGAATTCGGATTTTCAGAAGGAAGGTCGTTTTGAAAGGAGAAAACAAAATTGGAGCAACCAGGAAATCCTTCGGACTCCGGAAGAGTACTTTTGTCCATTGTGAGCGTTTTACCGTTCAATATGATCTTTGGCGCCTATCGCGAGAGATATGAACGAACCATTTTAACGCTGAATCATGCAGCTGATATGAATTTTGTAGTTTGTGGATAAGGTACTGGTGGTTACGCTCTGAAAAGGGCCGAGAAGTCAGTATATATTGCGTCCGTCGAGTACCGCCTCCGCAGTGCGATCCAGGATTCCTCATCGCAGGGGCTTTCAGGCCCGAGGGCGGCAAATATTTTCTCGGTGACGGGGCGGCATGGTCCAGAGGGGCGCCCCCAAAGGGGCGAAATCTAGCCGGCTGTTTTACCGAGGCCACGACTTTCATCCCTTGGGGGGGGGGGGTGCGGTCGGAAATATTCGAACTCAATCTTTCCATGCAACGCCAATAGTACGTAATGTTAAATTTTGCTTCGGGGGGGCATTTTTCCTTCCGAGGGCGGTATAATTGTGCCTCTGAATAACATAATTTTGCCCTTAGAGCGGATGATGCCAGCGTGGGATTTGCAAGGCCGCCCCCCTTTTTTTCCCCCGGGGCGCCTGCAAATTCATACCGGCACCGGAAGCCGCCCCGGCGGCCTTCGGGCCGCGGGGCGGCACTTTCTATCGTGCAGGGGGATTCAGCCCCACGGCCCCCCCTGATCCGCCAGCTGCCCCTCCGATAGGCTCCCAAGCCGAGTCAGAAGACAGCCCAAGTTGCTGGTCAGACCGTCCCAGGAAACGGAAGCCATGCTGTTCATTGGCAGAGAGTAAGGCGAAGAGTGACGTGCCGAAATATTGGTCGCATACCACTTTTTCGAGAATTTTTGCAAATAGGGGCAGCAGGCTAACGCTCCGATAATTTTCCCGCGGCCCTTTTTTGTCCCCCTTTTTAAATATGGTAACGATAATTCGCCGACTTCCACGCGCGGGAAAAACTCTTGTCGCACAGACAGGTTACATATTTCATCATGTAAACCGACAATTCCTCTCGACATCTATAATTATTGCTGGAGCTGATGTTGTCGGGTCCACACGCTTTATTTTGGGACAGAGAATTAAGAGCCGAACGAATCGAACATTCGGTGACATGAAAATGAGAGAGGGTATCAATGGGATATGGTGTAGCATCCGGAGTTACGTTTGAGTTCGGCTTCGCGAACTTGCTGCAAAAGTTTTGTTAAATATTTTCCGGCTTTCTCAGCGTGTCGGATGTCAAGCGTACCATCGTCTTTTTAATACAGAACATGGATATGGTCGATGTTTTTGCCTACACATTTTATAAAGACCAGTACCTTAGGATTTTTTTAAGTCGTCTGTGAGTTTGAGAAGGTTGCTGAAATATTGGTATTGCTAGTGGATTTAAAGTTCTTCTTTTTTGGCAACTGGGGGCGTATTTCATCGCTCGGGTTGCGGCGCATTCGTCTGAAGGCGGCTTCCTTCAATCTGAGCGCCGCCCGCACAGCGCCGTCAAACCAGGGAGGACACCTGCGCCGGATTGTTACAGTAGGGATGTAGTCCGCAATGGCAGATTCTAAAAGCATGTAAAACATCTCAACTGCTTCATCCACGTCCAATTCGTCCAACATCCCCCAGTTAACAGAGATAAGGCACAGCGCAATCGGGCAAATCAGCATCTTTGAATTAAGCCGTTCGACGCGATATTACTGGGCACGAGATCTGGGGACACACAATTGACATTACAATTTGTCTATGATCACTTTCAAAAGGCCAATCCGTACGTTAGTATAGATACAGGGTACAATATCTCGAGAAAACTAAAGTCTAACGTGTTGGTCCTCTCGAATGGCTCGGTGACCCACTGCTTGAGACCAATGACACCACATCCATCAACAAATCTGGTTGCTCTAACCGTCCTCTCTCCGGGTACAGGCACGATCCCTATCGGTTAAAGCCCACTGCGACCTCGGGAGGTTAAAAATCGCCCACGACGATCAGTCGAGCGTCTGCTTGCCATCGCCGAGAGCGATGGGGAGGTGGAGTGCCGTGAGGGCGGCGTCGTCGCTGGGCGGCCGGTAGCAGACCGCCAGGGTGACCCAAACGCTCCTGCAAGCTGATCAGCAGCAACCTCGGCACCCGCCGGGTCCGGCAGGCCGCACCGGACGGAAGTGAACGAGCGGACCGCCACACGCGACGCCCACGCCCAAACTCACACGGTCACGCCGGAACCAGATGTGGTCGCTGTACCCTAACTGCAGTTCAGAATCTTGCACAGTATCATGAACAACAACACCATTCCACCGCTCAGTCTCACTCTCCCCGCGACCCCACCTAAACGCACCGAGAGTCGCCCCCATTACCCGGTGCCGTCGTGACGTGGCTGCAACACTGAGCGCAGCTGCACGGTACAGCCGAGAGCTGGCGGCGATTGAACTCTAAAGACGGAGAGCTGACCAAACAGAGACGGGCTCCCACGCGGCCGAGCTGGAGGCCTCCGCGGTCCCTCTGTCGTCCTCCGCCGCCCTCCAATCTCCGCAGGCCACCGCACATCACGACCGCCGGCGTCATCCACCGCGTCATCATCGTCATCGCTGCGTCATCATCGTCATCACTGCGGCATTACTGTCATCAACGCCACCGCGCGTCGTTCCACGTCGCTGCGCCCCCGGCTGGGTCCTTCTTGCACGCTGCGGACGCGGTCCGCCGCCGCCTGGCGCCGGTCAGCGTTTATCTCACCGTGCAAAAACGTCCCACGATGGCCGCCCGGAGGCATGTGGTGGGTTCGGTGGTAGGTATAATTTGACCAGTCGGCGGGAACCTGGAGGTTGTGGCGGCTCTCAAGACTGACGGGGTCACCAAATGAAGCCACACTGACGGTATTTACTAGTGATGTCATTTTTCCTAAATTTCCTGACCAAAACCAATACAATACCGAACAGGAGGCATTTTGGTTGACCAAATAATGACCGATTTCGGTTGAGGCCAAAAATGTCCAAGATTTGACCAATTTTCAAAAAGTATACTTATTTACACACTGGCAAAAATAACTTTGTTAAAATCATAATTCATAAAACGTACATATACAGTTACCAAAAAGACATTTTATGTGTGAAAAAAGGAAATACATTTGGAAAACAAAATAGTGGATGTCGCAAGCAAGGCCACAGACAATTACATTAACTAAATGAATTTCGAGCAAATTGTGTATCAATTTGCTGAATAGAAATACAAATGCGTAAAAAAATGTGACAATAAAATGAATTGTTTAAGATTAGGCTGACCGAAAAGTGTCCAAAAAATGATAAGCCTGACCGACCGAATACCAAATCGGTCACACAATTTTTTCGGTAACCAAAATTTTGGTAACTGATTGACACCACTAGTATTTATCCAGCCACGACCGGCCGGCCAGCCAGCCGGAGTCACCGGTAATAACCAGCCGACATTATATTGTTTTGTCACTGTCTGACGTTCAACTGACGGTCTCTAATGACCCCCTCCGTTCGGTAAATACACGGGCTGCCAGGGGGTAACAGCTGTCTGCGGCCCGCTCAGCTGATTACAGAGCTGTGTGACTCGTGGCTCCGTCCTTCTGCTCTTCAGGAAGGCTGGGTCTCACGAAAGGAGAGAGGGTAACTGCACTGGGCACAATTAGGTACAGTCACAACAAGAAACTTCACGGTTATCATATCTCCGGTTAAGCGGGACAAAGGTAAGAAGTTTTAGCCTGCTTCTGCACCTTAAAAAGAGTAAAATGAAGGCAGCATTGAAAATAGCCCGAGGCAATGGAAGAGGATGGAATAGAATGTAACTCAAAAGTAGCATAAAGCGAAGTAAAATAAGGTAACATAATAGTTACACAGTAGGGTAAACAGACATCTATTGGACGGCGCAATCTGTCATTACCGCGGTAACGTGATCCCCCTCTAATGTGACCTTCCTCATCACGGGACCACCTATCATGCGACAAGCCGCTTCACTTGACCTACTCGTCAAACTGATTGTGATTGTCGCCTTTCCGCGCCTTGTCTGCAATTGATTTAATGACATTCAGGCAGGAGCAGTCCCATGCCACCCTGACCTCACTGCCCTTTCAACCCGTGCGGGAACCATCACGACATCGCGTGACGTTGCGGGTAATTACTGGTGCGATGGGTCACCGATAGATGACACTACTTCCGCCGGTGTATTGTGTCGCCGCCGCTTGATGACGCTATGACATGGCCCGTGCTAGATCTGCGGGGCGATGCCGTGTTTCTGACATCACCCAAGCAAGACTGAGGATTATTTCGACCCACGTCGGAATGGACGTGTGTACCAGTACCTGCGTCCATTTCGACGTGCGGTACACACCAAGATATCTTTAACTAACTAGGTACACACTACATACATACTGTTCCACTAGAAAGGCCAAGGCGGTGTTCATGATCACATGGATTTCCTTCAGTTCATGGTATGATAAATACAGCCCAGCACTCCAGCGGTGGTCGTTAGGAGAACAGATTGTCATGCCCACTTGTCACATCAGTGGATTTTAGACACTGTTCTCAGGATCAGGTCAGCCGGGGTCCTAGAGGCACAATCAAGTCATAGAGGCACCAACAAAAAATACTAAAGTTGCCATCAGATCATGGAGACATCCTCAGCTCATCGAGGCACCATCAGGTCATCAAGGCGCATCAGGTCATCGAGGTCCTCCGAAGTGCCATCAATACATCGAGGTACCATCAGGTCATTAAGGCACCATCAGTCCATCGAGGCACCATCAGGTCATCAAGGCGCATCAGGTCATCGAGGTCCTCCGAAGTGCCATCAATACATCAAGGTACCATCAGGTCATTAAGGCACCATCAGGTCATCGAGGCATCATCAAGTCATCGAGGCATCATGAAGTCATCGAGGAACCATAAGGTCTTAGAGGCACTATCAGGCCATCGAGGTGCCATCCGGTCATCTAGGCACCATGAAGAGGTCATCAGGGGATTGACCCGGGCTGCCGTATGTGTCATTAGCCCTGAGGCCAAATGGGGAGGTCATTACCGAGCAGAGCTGCAGTGTGACGAGGGATAATCAAGCCGCGTCCGGTCACTCCCAGGACAAAATCAGTCCCTTTCTACTCCCCGACTGTCGTCATCATCATCACTCTATGGGTAATCAGCTGGAACGTCCTCAGCCGTCGCGTCAGCCACAATCAGTTTCCGCCACGGCTGTTCAACTAACTTGTCTCGCAGTGGTCAGTAGATTGGGCAAATACAGAGGTCATTTCCTCCGATTATTTTATGTTCTTCTTCCGGGCAACGCAATTACCATTTCCCTTCATTTTTGCCTTTATACGAGTCAATGACTAGCGATTCAAATTAAAAGTCGCATCTTCATACAGGTCACACAGGTCGGCGTCAGGACTAAGTAAGCTGCAGGTCAATCACGAAACCTCTGACGTCAGAGGTTCGTCCTGACCACACTCCCGGCGTTCCAATCACAGAGGACGGCAGTCACACACGCCATCCTCGCCACTCTGGCCGCCTTATGACGCAGTCATGGGTGGAACTTTATATCTCTTGGGGAGGGCCCGAGCCCCCCCCCCCAATGATTTCAAATTGTAACATGAGGCCTATGACATTGCATGGTAAGAATTGAATTAAAATCTATAAAACTAACATTAGGGACCCCCGAGCGATTTAATAAAGTTCCACTTGTGGACGCAGTCTCCCACGCCATCCTCACCACTCTGACCGCCTTATGACGCAGTCTTCCACGCCATCCCCGCCACTCTGGCCGCCTTATGACGCAGTCTTTCACGCCATCCTCCGCCACTCTGGCCGCCTTATGAAGCAGGCTTTCATGCCATCCTCGCCACTCTGGCCGCCTTATGAAGCAGGCTTTCATGCCATCCCCGCCACTCTGGCCGCCTTATGACTCAGTCTTTCACGCCATCCTCGCCACTCTGGCTGCCTTATGACGTAGTCTCCCATGCCATCCTCACCACTCTGACCGCTTATGACGCAGTCTTCTCAGCGATACAGCGACCGAAATGGTGGGATGACATGCGAGATGGACAGAGGTCAGGCAGAGGAGGGGAGAAAGGACGGAAGATAGGAGGTCAACCAATAAATGGGGCAGAAGAGCGACATAAGAGAAACCAAACGGAAGAGCTTACTCAATGCATGGGATAGAAGAGAGCATATATACAATCGGGTAAAGGATGGGTCAGGAGATTGAAAAAAGAGGTTAGACGAAAGATCTCAGGAGAGGATAGAGGTTAGGTCAACAAATGAAGGAATATGAAATTGTAGAGAGAGGTCAGAGTACAGAGCAGGCAGGAGACTGCAGAGAGTAGAGAAGAGGTCAGACACCAGGTCAGGTACAGTACGGGATAAGCGACGCTGGAGAAGAGGTCAGAGGACTGACCGGACAGAGGGCAAGAGCCTCACATTGCAGACCGGCTGATACTTTATGGTACTTAGAACAGGCTCTTCATGCCAGCACCGTTGCATTACCAATTATATATCATCCATACACCTTAAATGTCGGCGTCGTTTCAACTCTGACCTGACCTGGCCAGGCCAAGCAGTGTTCGGCTTGTTTACCATGGCCGCGGATGTAATTAATGAGCAGTGGAGTCTTCACTAGAGGTCAACAGGGGTCATGTCGAACGGGACCCCGGTTCCTTCGTACGGTGATTGACTTCAGACACCGACCTCACGAATATTCTGTTGAAAACCATCCGGCAGACACGGCAGACACGGCAGACACGGCAGACACGGCAGACAGACACGGCAGACACGGCAGACAGACACGGCAGACACGGCAGACACGGCAGACACGGCAGACACGGCAGACAGATGAACACTGTGGACATTGTAGCCGGAGTGACTTCAACGCTCCTCAGAAGTTGCCAGCAAGCAAGCATCGAGTGTAAGACAGTCCATCGCAAGATATAAGCGGTATAATAAAATGTAAACTTTTGTATGCTAAAAGTAGACTATGATAAGTACCTACCACTTGTATCAAAACAATGGCGCGTATTTGTGATAAAGTTCATATAAGTTCATCAAACAGCTAGTTATTGAGTCTCTCTTCTTGTCCTACATGTCTCTTTCTCTAGCGACTCGCGTAATCATAATAGCTGTAATAGCCCCAAGCCCACCAAAGCGGAAGAGACTTTGAAGGTCTTCGGGCATTGCCGTCATCAGAAGAAGCATCGTAAAATCCTGGCTCATTCAGATTCAGGGGCTTGACTTGCAGCCATAAAACTGGCTCTCGTGATAATGAGGTTCATCAGCCGGTTTCCGGTGGACAGGAGTAAGTTTCAGACGGTGTTGGTGGCAGAGCTGGTGTGAACGCCAGGAGTTTGATTGGATGCTTACTCAACGCAATGTAAGCATCTATAATTCCGTTCACTTCACGCGGCTTGACAGCAAATTAGACCTTTTGAAAATACAAATTGTACGCGATGGGCGTTACAGATAGATGTTGAATTAATCTCATTATTCTCAATAAACGTCGACTTCACCACGATAATGACAACATTATACTGTTTAGACGTCACATATAGCCAGTCACAGGCGAGCTCCTGCAACTATGCTCTACAGCACAAGCCTTTGTGACGTCACAACAGCAGCAGACATAACCTTTGGGCCAGATCTGCATACCAATGGCGCAGCTGAGAAGGTATCGGCATGGCCAATGGGCCATACTTCTTAATAAGACCGGGCAACAGTAGCATGAAAGGAACCGACCCCTGGGTGGGGCGGAAGCCAGGGGACAAGAGACGAGAGACGAGAGACGAGAGACGAGAGACGAGAGACGAGAGACGAGAGACGAGAGAGAGACCGAAGATCGAGCGGATGGGTGGTGAAGAGAGACGGAGAGACGAGAGACGAGAGACGAGAGACGAGAGACGAGAGACGAGAGACGAGAGACGAGAGACCTGACTGATATTTGACTGGCAAACTGCTGGAAATTATCACATCGTGACACATGAACCACTTAATGACCTTATCTTTAGTCAGTCTGGCATGAAACTTTCTTCCCTGCAACCTGTGCTCTGCCCTCACTATAATTAATCCGCTATCAAAGAACTACGTAGCCAGGGCAGACAAACATTGCAGAGCTATTGATCCCTGCCTACTTATGCGTGTAGTCTTTGCAATCTGCCTTTTATAGACTCAAACGGCACGAGAGACATACGAATATAACAAAGAGCTGAGTGGCATTAATGCAATTCAATTACGACCGAAACTCAGCGGCAGCCAATCTCTCAGCAGGGCTTCGCTTCAGATTAAATGACTGTTTGAACGATGCAAGATAGCATCACGGGCAGGTTCGTCCTTCATCCCAACATCGTACCATCAGTCATGTTAGAGAGTAAGTCATTGCTGTTTCAGCAGCCCAGTAGCCCGAGCCGTAGGAAATGTATCTCATCTAAGAAAAGCCGACTACTGAATGAACTGTGCGATGTTTGCGTGGCTAAGGACAGGGGCGGATCCAGGAGGCCCACGGGGCCATGACCCCAAAGGGCCTGAGACTTGTTATTTGTTCTCCCCCCCCCCCCAAAAAAAAGGTAGGACAAATTATCGTAAAAATTGCTTTTGCAAGGGATGTCAAATCCAGCAATCCAGCCTGCCTTCTCAAATCCAGCAATCCAGAGTCAGGAACTGGAAAATTTCGCGCCGCTTTGCGGCATGACACATGTTAAGCAATTGATTATACAAATTTCGAAAATAGGAAAATAAATACATTTAGTGTCTGGGAGAACTCTCCCTGGCGGTAATGACTAATTACTGGCTCCAGGGACCACTTCCTTCATAAAATATTAGCTTGCAAGCGGGCTACATGTTTAGCTAGTCTGCCGAGCTAAAAAAGGCGACACGAACGAAATGACACGGACATCGGCAGCCGGAAGCTGCTCCAGCGGTGCCCAGCTTGCTGGACCGTAGAGCTAATAGTGGGGACCAGACCACGACCATCTGCCCAAGACATCTCCCACCACACCAGGCTCTTCCAGATCCACTGGGATCATTTATGTGCGGAAAAGTATTTCTGTCTCAATCTTGCTGCTTTCAAACCGTTTCCACCTTTACCAGTTGTTTGTTACAGTTTGGTACAGATGTATAGGTGCAGTTATTATTATGGTATGTACCGTTGAGTGATAACCGCCACCGGTCATTGTGATTATCTATCCGAGGCTAATGCATATTAAAAATTACCTTCATTTTAATATTTTGCGTCATACCGAGCTTTGCAACCAGGAAAAAGGGTTGCCTGAGGATTGGCTCCATTTAGAGTCTGATTCCAATATAACAATGTCGTTTTCCACTACCTAAAATTAGAATTGTCACGCCGCTTGGTGGCGTCACCTCGTCACATCGGTGGCTGTCGTCATAACAAAGCCGTCGTCATTGTCTTCGGTTCGTCTTAACGCTGAATTGAGTTACTACAAATTTAGCCTCTTATCCTCTACAAGGCCCATTGCTTTTATTTTGGGGTTTTATCAGGCAAACCAGGAATAAAACAATCGCGTGCGGCGCAGAGGCGCAGCCAGGGGGGGCATTTGGGGCAAATGCCCCCCCCCCCTTCGTCGCGACTCAGAGGGGCCCATCTCGGGTCTGAAGGGGGCCATCTCGGGTCTGAAAGGGGCCCATCATGGGGTCTTCTGTCGGCCTGAGGGAAACCTTCTGCCGGTCTGAAAGGGGCCCCTCGGTAGGCCTTGAGGGGGCTCTTTGTCGACCTGAGGGGGCCCCTCAGTCGGCATGAAGGGGCCATTCTGCTGGTCTGAAGGGGCCTTCAGTCGCCTGAAGGGCCCCTTGGTCCGGCAAATGAGGAGCTCTCTGTCGGTCTACAGGGGCCCTCTGTCCGTTTTGCGAGCCTCTGTCGTCTGAGGGGGCCTCTGTCGGTTTGAAGGGGCCCTCTGTCAATCTGATGGGGGTCTTATATAGGCTGAGGTATGCTTTGTCAGTTTGAGGGGCTGTCTATCGGTCTGAGGGGGCCCTTTGTCGGCATGAGGAGCCCTCTGTAAGTCTGAGGGCCCTGTGTGAATGAGGGGCTCTCTGGTGGCCTGAGGTTTCCTTGGCCAGCTTGAAGGCCCCCTTCTACCAGACGGGGCCCTCTGTCAGCCTGAAGGGGCCCTCTGTCGGCCTGGGTGGCTCTCTGGTAGCCTGAGGGGTCACTCGGCCAGCTTAAGGGCCCTTTTGATAGACCGACGGGGCCTCCTATCGCCTGAGGGGGACCTCAGTCGACCTGAGGGGGGGTCTATGTAGGCCTGAGGGGCCTTAGGTTCGAGCAATGTGGGGCTCTCTAGTAGCATAAGGGGCCCTCTGGCCACCTGATTGAGCCTCGATTCGCCCTGGTCGGCTGAGGGGCCGTCAGTCGGATGAGGGCGCCTTTAAGGGGCCCTCTGACGGCCTGAAGGGGAAAGGTCGGCCCTGAGGGGCCCCCCTCTGTCGGCCTAGGTGCCCTCAGTCGGCAGCAGGAGGGGGCCCTCTCGACCTCAGCCCTCAGGGGGCCTCTGGTGGCTTGTTGGGCCCTCGGCGAAGTTGAGGAAGCTTTTGTCAGGCCTGGCCTGAGGAGACCCTCTGTTTGTCCGAAGGGCTTTAAGAGCCCCCAGTCGGCCTGAGGGGGCCCTCATCGACTTGAGGGATCCCCTGTCGGTCTGAGTGAGCCCTTGACCAAATTAAGGAGGCTCTTACTCAGTCCTGTAAGTGGCTACACCCCACAGAAAAGAAGAAAAATCGTTTTAGCGAAGCGCTAAAATATGTATGGAGGCCTGCGTTCATGGGCGGGGGCATGATGTATGTGCCAAGGGGCCCATATATCACTGAAACCGCGGGCAATTACAATACAAATGGTTTTTTCGTCACTCGCCTGATTCTGGTTTTAAGTAATGGTTCCGCAACCCAGCATAATAAAGGCCAAATATAACCTCTACCTCCCTACTCCAAGATAACTATTTGGCTCCCATTCCATTATCATTTCTTGAGAAAAAGTCCACCGAAATTGTGGCGAATTTTCCTCGTAATTCGAATTACTCTATTTATTATTTAAATGGCTTAATATGAGTCCTCCCCCAGTTTTAAACCTTTGGCTTAGCCAATGCCTATGGGCTCCAAACAGTAAGTAACACATGTAAGTTGGGAGTGATCTCAAATAAGAACAGTCGGTGCCCGCCGGGGCACTGACAGCGTCAGACGGTCGGGCCGCGTGCTGACACGCGCGGCATCTATTTTTTTATTTTTTGCCAAATAATCCCTTTAGATTATATTTTGGAATTGGTATTGCAAGGCGGTGGCTGAATTAAAAAAAATCAAACAGTCCTTCGATACCCAAGAAAGTGAATTACAAGAGGCGGTCAAAATCAATGCAGAGAAGAAAAAGGGTGAAAAACTAAGCAAATTCACGTTTTTTTCGGGGGGCCCATCAGCCAGTGCTGGGGGCCCACTTTGGTGTGCCAGGATTTTGCCCCCCCCCCCCCGTCGCAAAATCCTGGCTGCGCCCCTGGTGCGGCGCTAACTAACTTAATGCTTATTATATCATGTAAATCCACATTAACATGCTGCAAAGGCCAGAGTGGCAGCTGGTAGCCAGGAGAATGGAGTGTGAAGCCGGGGCAAATCTGCTCGAATACAGCATTATTTGAGCCAGCCAGGAATCCACATCCAATTCGAATAGTGAATGGAACACGACATTCTGACACTGAAAGGTATAAGCGTGATGTGAGAAATACCAGACTGACCCTATCTCGGCCACTTATACAACTGACTGCCGTCCGCCTTGGTGCTCTCCTTTCTCACGATCGTAAATTTGCAATGCAAGTATGAATGGCGAAGGCAAATATTGATAGCTTAATTGCCACAATTTGGCTTTGCGTGTGTGCAGCCAATGCATAGTCATCAAGAGAAAATTACAGTAGAGGACAGGACTGATTAAAGTGCATACTAAATTGAAAGGCCGCTGCTGACTTCGCATTCAAGACATATTTATCGCGGCTTATATGCAGTATAATTCAGTATTCCAAAAGAGGACACCTCATATACTGGTGTCTCAGTTGGCTATTGCTTCAGATTAAAATGAACAAAGTTAGCTCGATGTAAAACCGTCGAATTGGACATGGCCATCGTTCAATCGTTTGGACCATCCCAACAACAAAGTGCGTGTCATCCTGAGGAATGAGAAGGCGGGTTAGAAGCACGACTACGCCACGCGGCAACGGCACAGCACGAGCCTGGGAGCATGACTGGCCAGTGGCCACTGCTCCACTGACCACTTCGAGTACCACCACGGGTCCGGATTCCAATCAGTTAAGTTAACCACGAAACTTTTAATCGAAAAATATGATCTGAGTGTGTCAAACTGTGTGTGTAGCTTGCGTTAGGTTGGCTAAACATGAATATCAACCCGCGCCGTGCCGGTGCTCGGCGCCACCTTCGCCGTGCCGCGGAGGGGGGGGGGGTAGTCATCCCCTTCAAAAATCGGCTCCTATGGGACGAAAACAAATACTGAAAAAAACTCAACATGGATATACGAAGTTACTAAATATATTTTAGCTCAGGTCAATATTGAGGTCACCAGCGGTCATCCAAGGTCCGATTTTACAGTTAAAGACTTTAATTTAAATAACATATTTCTCGGAAACTATGATCAATAGGAACGAACGGAATTTGAAATTTTGAAATTTTGTACGGTAAAAAAATATTCAGATCTTAGCTTAGGACAATAATAATTGAAGTATCACCGATCAAGATTCCAGGGGTTATCAAAGAACAAGAAATATTTTTGCAAAACTGTTTTGAGTAAATAACTTTTTATCTAAAAAATAAATAGAGCAATTATTTTAGCACCAGTTTGTTTGTCTCCTTAAAGGGAATATAGCACCTTTAACATTAGTTTTTAACTGAGATAGCCAGATTGTCGGGTTGTGCTGAGAAACCCCCCAAATCCGAATTTTTTCCCTCCAAAGCGACCTAGTTTGATGAGTTTCAACGCAAAGCCGTTGGTCATATTGGTCATATGCAACGTCACAAATCCCGTGGACGTTTCGCATACGTCATCAGTAAAGTACTCCACTGTGATTGCCACCGCAACTTCGCTTTTTGAACGTCCGCCCAGTATTTCAGTTACCTTGCGATCCGCCCCCGACCGCCACCGACGGCCGGTCAGGCGCTTCGGCCACACTCTAGTGGTTCACGTTTGCGTGCCCCCGCGTCCTACCCGGCGCGAGCGAGCGCCGGTCGACCCAGCCAGTCCGTTTCACGTACCGGTGCACCCATCGTGCGGTGCCGGCACAGCAGCTGTCACTGGGCGGGCGCAAGTTTGCCGTTCGATGCCTCCTTGTGACGTCACAACTCGCTTTGGTGACGCAAGATTGGTGTGAACTCAACATGTAAACATATTACTATTTTTCAAATTACAACAAATTCTGACTTTTTCGCAAAAATGAATACCAGGACCGTAATCAGGGCTTTCTTCTCCATCATTCTACATACTTTTCCCAAGGTGCTATATTCCCTTTAAGGCACTTCTATAACTTATCCAGGTGACCTGATTAGGTAAATGTCAAAGTTTGACCTCAGGTCGAGGTCATTTGGTGAACCAGGTAGGTTATATTGTATATGGGACGATGCGAATTCACGAGACAAACACAATGGTGCAATCTGAACGTCTCTATCTTTATTATGCAAATAGGTATAAGCAAACAAATACTGGTGATCTCATATGACTTGAGATGACCTAGCATAGGTCACTGGGCAACAATTGCACCTCGGTCATCAAGAATTTGCTAAAATAACGTCATCCTGCAAGAGTTGATTTGATCCTATGCATATTATCTGAAAAGCAAGAATTTGTATATTTTCCCATTCACTTATAAAGGGGAGCTTAGGAAATTGGTCTGACCTTAGGTAACCGATACAACTTATCTGAGATTCTCAAATTGTAAGTGCTTATGTACTTATGAAATCCTGCAAGTTTCAAATCATTCGGAATAAGACTGTGGCTTTGGCACAGCCAGAAACATGTTTTAAGTTAAGGTCGCTTGACGTGACCTTGTGACTTTACCTGAGATGACCTGAGGTCAACACTTAAAAAATGTGGGTAATCGATGCTTGAAAAGTTGTGCAAAAAACGGTTTTGCGCGCTGCCGTTTTTCCGCTATCATCGAAAAACATTAAGGAGGTTCTTAAAGGGACTGTCCCACCTTTTCAAAAGTTCTCAAATGTACGCCGCATGTGGTGCTAAATATTAAAGTAATTGCTGCCGAACGATTATGACATTTGTTTCTCAACTAACATGGCTTAATTTCAAATTAAAAATACTTTAAAATATTTGGGCTGATGACGTATATGAAGGATTTTTTTGGGAAATAGGAGAAAACATTCACGCTGCTATATGTATGACTAGTGTATGGCTTTTATGTACAAGCCAAATGTTAAAACAAGTCGACTTTCACAAGTATGGTAAGAGAGATGCGGAATCGATTTAAGAACCCTAATGCTAATACCATATAAAGGGCCAAAGGTAGTCTAAGTAAGGTAAAGGCGTAAGGACTCGTCACGTGAACCGCCCACGCACGTTGCATTGTTTCGTCCGGGAATCTCCAGGCTCCAGGGATGCAGTCAGCTGATACCGTATTGCTTAACATGGGATTTTTGTTAGGTGTTTTTTCTTTAATATTATTTAGGTTACTAAATGAATTTTGAATTATCAATTCCATGACCCCTGGTATGGGATAGAGGACAGAAAAGGTATTTTTTATCGACCACGATAGCTTTTCCTGTCTAATATTTTTCACCAGACGGTCTAAACCACAGACGGGAAATCACACGCGTTCGGATACAGTGGTTATGGAGGTGGTATAACTGGCATCGGAATAAAACCTTCAATGGGCGTCATTATTGTTTGATTATATGCTATAAAGTGGTCTTAGAACCTCAGGAGCCCAACCAGGGACTCGTCTAACAATATTAACTAGAAGAGGGGGGGGTAACACCCAGGCAAACGGCTCCAGCCCTTCCCCCAGCAAAGCGATATTAATGCAGTTTGTCACTGAGTATCCAGCATAATGCAGTTTCCCCCCACCAGTCAGCAGCCCACTGCCCCCATTTTTTTTCTTCGACGAGTCCCTTCCAGGGGTGTAGTCAACATTTTTCGAGACAAGTGCATCCGGTTGGGGGCGGGGCGTTACAGGGGGCCTGAGAGGGCCCCATGGGCGTCGAAAGCGGGGGGGGGGGCAGGGGGACGCGTCCCCCACAAACAATTTTCATGATTTCACACAATTACGTCCAGTGGGCGTTGCATGGAAAGAATCGACTTCAAAGTTCCTCCGTCCCGCAACTTTTCGGAAGTTGGCGAACGACCTTGGAGGGCCCATTCCAAGCCCTGGAGGGCCCATGCCCCAGCCTGAAAGGGCCTTCGAAAGGGTTCAACATTCTTTATCATTAGGGCTCTCTGACAGACTAGGAGGGTCCTTGTATTGTGGGTGAGATGGTTTTCGGACCCCGCTTCTCTCATGGTATTTACAAACAACATAAAATGACGGCCTGGTGTCGCTTACGAGCCCTACGGCGCCTCGGCGCGGAAAGGGGCGCCCTGGCGCGGCGGACAACGAGGGGGTGCTGCCGCCCCCGCCCGCCCCCTGGGGGAGGGAGGGGGGGGCATGCATAGGCACGTAGCCATGTATCTTTGTTAGGGGCAACGTCAGGGGTAAACACAAATTTGTTCAGGGGCTGACCCCTGTGCTCCCCCTTGGCTACGTGTACGCCCCGTGGGGGGGGACTATCATTCATCGCTCCACCCCCTTACCCCATCAAAGCAGAGCTTTGTAGGAAATAGAGATTAGATCCTCCCATCAGATCTGTTTTGGCTCAGGATTCATTAAAATAGAAATATGAACTTACATTTTTTTTTTGTCGGGAGGTAAAAAAAGGACACACACACGTTCAGTTTATGGTTGCTTCCTAAAAAGCACATGGAATTTAAAATAAATGAAATCTGGATAAATTATCGTATTCACGTGCTTTCAACTTTGCAAGCGATATGTATGCTGCTTTATGATTATGTTGAACCTCCAGATTTAAAAAATGTGTAAACAGAGCCGCCCAAGAACAACTTAAGTAAACTGCCGCCTGACGTCAGCATCGGAGAGCCAGAATTTTAAATGGGGTTTAAATAAATTTTTAAATTAATTAAAAAAAAAACCATAATCAGGAAGAAATTATTGTGAAGTGAACACTCGAAATATTATTGAGTGCTCGTGTGAGGAACATGGGTAAAGATGTTCAAGTTAATGACCTTTCCTCGTCGTCAACTGAAAAAATCAAGACAAAAATATTATATTAAAATAATTATGGTGAAATTTTTCGGCCACAGGCCATTGGTCAACCGATTACAGCCTGTGGAACGGCGATTACAAAGCTGTAAAAAATGCATTTCCACAATTTGACCAACATATGACCTGATTTTGACCTTTTAAGTGTGTCCAGATTGTTAAAATGGCTTCCTACTAATCGAATAAAACGTGTTAAAAAACATAAAACATATGTCGGCGTGACTTTCGTAGCCTCTTGGCCATCAGTGAACCTTTTTGTGACCCGATACTTACCTGAACTTTGCTTAAAATTTCCACTTTTGCTTAAATGCAGTAGTTTCATTAATACCATTCCAGAAGCACCTTTGAGTGCTCATTAGTTGCAATCTAGGCTTTGGATAGAAAAATATGGCCAAAACTAAAATATTCTCTTTTGACCTTTTATCCTGACCTTGACACGACAATGTGACCTATTCCCGAAAAATTTCACGTATGTTTGGGTGCGTATAAATGAGACTTCGATTGCCGTATTGCGCGTCTCGCTACGGTTATTGGTTCAAAGATAACGAGGGGCAAGAATCTGCCCCCAGCGGGGCCGCGTTCGGCTGGATACCCCACGGGCCGGGGTTAATTTAAATGCAAATAATCATACATAGTAATGACGGTCTTTTGAAGGTCCTATGCGATACAGTGATACGCCTCCATAACCGCTCTATCGAAATGCCTGTGATTTGTCGGCTGCGATTTTTAGACCGTCTGGTAAAAAATAAGCCGGAAAAAGGCATACCCGCTTGGGTGATAAAAAAAAAATGACCTTGGTCTGTCTTCCTATCCATACAGGGTCATGAATTGATATTCAAAATTCATTTAAGTATCCTAAATAATATTAAGAAAAAAACACACTACAAAAATCCCATGTTAAAGCAATACGGAACGCAGCTGACTGGCGAATTCCTTGGAGCCTGAGGATTCCCGACGATAACAATTGCACGTTGGGTCCGTGACCTCCCCGGATTTTACTCGTGCCACCCACGCTGATATAGGGTTCCTTTGTTGGAAATAGTCAAAACCAAACTCAGAATTTCTTTTGTAGATCGACCCTCGGTGGTTTGTTTTAACTTATACCATACATTAATTTCAATGCCAAGCACGGAAAATGGCTATCTCAACTCAAATATAATGTTAAGGTGGGACAGTCCCTTTAAGCACCCCTGGCCCGACGCGGGATATCTTGAGTGAAGAGTTCCGGCTACTTTGCAAAGTCGCAATGTGATAAGTTCATCAAAATTTTGAGTTACAGGTAAACTCGAGTCAAGTGCAAGCTAAAATGTCACCTAAACTTAATTTACTTTCAGGAAAATATAGCTTCACTATTGCATGGTGTCAATCGGTAATCAAAATTTAGTAACCGGAAAAGGGTGCGACCGATTTAGTTTTCGGTCGGTCAAGCTAATACATTTTTGGACACTTTTCGGTCAGCCTAATCTGAAACAATTCACTTTTTCGTCACATGTGTACGCATTATAATTTATATCAAGCAAATTGATGCTTAATTTGCTCGATATTAGGTCAATAATATAAATACTTAATAGAACAAATCATTATTATATAAAGAAAGAATATATTCCTCACAAGAGTATGTGAGGTCCATAAAAATTAGAGTATTGTATGCAAACTTTTACATAATATATTACAATCACCACCACCTACAATTTCCGAATCGGTCAAACTTTGGACATTTTTGGCTTCAACCCAAATCGGTCGGTATTTGGTCAACCAAAATGCCTCCTGTTCGACCTATTGGATTGGTACCTATTGGCTGTAAGGCATCGCGTAAGAACAGGGAACAGTAGCCTTGTGTTCCACGTCAAAGCACTGTAGACATTCATACCATCGAGAAAGAGAGGGTAGTTAGAGAGAAGCAATTTGTAGATACCCTTAGCTCACAGTTTGTGTGTAATCACCGGGTATTTTGGCAGATAGCCCTACCAATGTTCAAATAATTGCGATGACGACATAACACGGCATCAATAATAAACACGGCATTAATAATTAACGACGGCATATATTCGTTACTGCAATGACTGCACTTTCTTTCCTGCGTATTCATCACTAATGACTTAGGTAACGATCTCCCGGCACATTCGTGCATCATTACAATCACTGCGCAGGTTTGAATTATCAATTTTGTTATTTAAAACCATTGGTGAATCCCAATAGCACCACCTCATGCGAAGCAGCCACCACCCTGTAACTAAGGGAAGGCACATAGATAGAGGTACTCTCAACCGGTTAGTTAGACCCGTCGAAATGTCATCTCCACAAGAGCAGAGAGACACTCCCCCCCCCTCTTCAGAATTAGGGGGCGTGACGAGGCCTCCCACCAGGGCCCCTGACGGGGCCTGTGTTACGGATTGTCAGTTGACACCCCATGCAGGGGAGAAGAGCAGTAAAAACCGTCCGTGGCTAGGATGACTGCTTCTTTATACTAATTCATCCCGTGGGTATCACCGTATGGTTCCATACGCTAGCATGAACAACAGATGGACAAGAGCATAGAAAGTACACAAAATTGCCAGCGTGCAATACAAGTCCTGATGCTGTTTTTATTTTCCGCTAAAAAATACTATCAACGGAAGGAGCGATAAAGCCTAAAAATCCATTGATCTGAACAAGTAGCTGTAAAGAACATACAAGGGCCACTAGCAACTAGCTTCAAGATACCTATAAATATTTCGCGCATAAGCTATCGGGGGAGCACCGTAACTTGATGCGTAAAAAGTTAACTAGTTACCATTCACCTTAATCAACCAGTCAGCAATTATGTGTTGCCGTGAGCATTAGGCAATGGCATGTCAAGCTAATCTATTTTAGTAGCCTCACATGCAGCCAATCAGCAATCTTAGCCACGCTGGTGTCATTTGCAGTGTAGAATAACTCAGCGATGTCTATCTTGCAGCTAGCCAAATGTTTATTTCCTGACGGTATATCTGCAATGGAATTAGTCATCGTGAAAGATCTTATCTTAGCAGCCGCCAGCGTGACGGTAAACGGACCCCTCTGGCACGATTAGGGCGCGAACTGTGTTCGAAAACACTGTTGGTGAATCAACTGGTCCGAAGAGAACCCACGAACTCCATGAACACCCGTGGACAGCATTCTTGAGATCAGTTTTCAACGGGTATAAAACAATCACAACTTCTCGCGGGCTCCAGTTTGACTCATATTTCTCGAGATAATTGAGATGAACTGATGCCCCTAACAACAATAATATCAATGGAAAAGTGACACGCCGATGGAAACTAGCAATCTAGCCACTCCATTCGTTGAGGACTTAAATGCGTGAGGGCTGTTTAAGATAATTGCATCTCCACGAATCCTCTGGACTCCGCCGTGAAGTCTTCGGTCGTGACTGGACCGATCAGTCCATCTCCAGATCGACTGACACGCAATCAGGACTGACTACTCGCTGGGGTGACACGCTATCAGGACTGACTCGCGTCGCTGGGGTGACACGCTAATCAAGGACTGACCTGTTCGCTGGGGGTGCGGACAACGGCTATCAGGGACTGAAGCTGGCTCACGGCTTGGAAAGGTGATCCAGGCGCTATCAGAAGACTATGGATCTTTCGCTTTGGGGTGACCGATCTATCAGGAACTGACTGCTCGCTGAGTGACACGCTCTATCAGGACCCTGACTGGGTCGCTGGCCGTGGGCACGCTATCAGGAACCCTGTGACTGAGTTTCGCTGGCGTGACTGACGGCGTATCCAGGAATGACTGCTCGCTGGGTGACACGCGTGATCCAGGACTGACTACTCGCGAGCGTGACACGGTCAATATTGAGCGCACTGTCTACTCGCTGGGGTGACACGGTATCAGGACTGTCTAGCGGCTGAGTGACACGCTATCAGGACTGACTGTCTCGCTGGAGTGACCACGCTATCAGGACTGACCTGCTCCGCTGGAGTGACACGCTATCAGGACTGACTGATCCGCCTGGTGACAATACGCTATCAGGACTGACTGCTCGCTGGGGTGACACGCTATCTATAGTACTTGACCTTCAACTCGACTGCCGGGTGACTACGCTATCAAGGACTGGATGATCCTCCGCGTGGGGTGAACACGCTATCAGCGACTGACTACTCGCTGGGGTGACACGCTATCAGGACTGACCTGCTCGCTGGAGTGACACCCGCCTAGGTCAGGACTGTCTACTCGCTCGCGTGCCGTGACACGGGCTATATAATCAGGGACTAAAAGCACCTGCTCGCTGGAGTGACACGTCCCTATCAGGAACTGACCTGCTCGCTGGACGTGACTAGATACTGCACCTCAGGGACTGACCGCTCGCTGGGGTGACACGCTATCAGGACTGACGCGCTCGCTGGGTGACACCGCTATCAGGACTGTCCTACTCGCTGGGTGACGAAACGCTATCAAAGAGGAACTGGACTGCTCGCTCCCGGGTTGGACACGGCCTATGTCAGGACTGACTGCTCGCTGGCGCCTGGTGACACGCTAATCAGGACTGTCTACTCGCTGGGGTGACACGCTATCAGGACTGACTGTTCGCTGGGGTGACACGCTACCAGGACTGTCTACTCGCTGGGGTGACACGCTATCAGGACTGACTGTTCGCTGGGGTGACACGCTATCAGGACTGTCTACTCGCTGGGGTGACACGGTATCAGGACTGACTGCTCGCTGGAGTGACACGCTATCAGGACTGACCGCTCGCTGGGGTGACACGCTATCAGGACTGACCGCTCGCTGGACGAGATAAGAGGCCTTATGAGAGGTGATGGCTGACCTTTTGAGGGGCTGAGAAGGTCCGACAGGCAGTATATTTGCATTGGTATGATCGTGAGTGGTCTGCCGTCTGACCTGTATTGAAATGAAGCTTTGACGAAGACTGACTGACCGCTGGCCTCACTAAGAGGCCTAGAGGGTTCTTATACTGCTTCGATTACAAGCTAAAGCAAACAAGACGATGATGGCGTTTTGTCCAGACATTCGTAAACATTGATTTAACCTCACAATCAAATAACTTCTAAAACGGTTGCTCGTTCCGACAGACCTAGGAGAATTTGACTATGTCCCCCACCAGCACCTCCATATCGCCCACCAGCGAAGCGGGCGTCTTGTTCGTCTATACCAGCCCTGATGGAAAAGTCTTGATTACAGCGGTGAGTTCCGACGACCACCATGCCTGCCGTCCCCTGCTCCATCTCCTCCGCAGCACGTGACCACCCAGCCGAATACCAACGGACGTCACCACAGTGCGTCAGCACGATCACGTGATCCCCACCCCTCCCCGGGGCCTGGCACGCGTCACCCCAGCCGCCACCCTGAAGGCCTCGTTATTATACCGGCCGCCGCTACGAACCCCCGCCGCTCTCCTGTACTTCTGACCAGTAATTATCCCGCAGGTAGACGAAGAGCGCCTGCCCAGGTATCCAGCCTTGCGGTAACCCCGCCCAGCGCTGGGATGGAAGGGTAGGGAGGGGAGGGGAGGGGTGGAGTAGGGGAGGACAGTGAATTGTCAGGGAGAATGGCTAGCCTTGCTTGTCAACAAACCCTTATTTTCTGCGCGTGAGCCGTGCTGCACAGAATACAATAACTTTGAAAACTCCCTTTCATCGTTATTCTGTTCTTAACTCAAATGGTACAGTGTTGTTATAAATACAATGATACAACCAGAGGCGTAGCCAAGGGGGTGCAAATGGTGCTCCTGCACCCGGGAGATTTTGCCGGGCCCCCTATGCCCGGCTGCAATCAACAGCGTGCCTGGCGGCCGTCATTTTAATGTTGCTGTAAAATACATGAGAGAAACTGATCCAGTGGCGTAAGCCAAGAGGATCCCTAGGGTCCTAGGAACACCCCCTTAAACGTCTCGGGCCCCTTGGACAAAGCTGCTTTGTTTTGCAAAAACGCCCCGAGGGCCCCTCTGGCTAAAGCTAAATCGGAAGGCTCGAAGTCTCGAAGCTAAATCGGAAGCTCCCTCAAGCGCGACGCGACACAGTGACCCTCCAAGCCGACGACAGAGGGCCCCTCAGACAGACCGACAAGAGGCCTCGCCTCACGACAGACCGACAGAGGGGCCCCTTCAGAACAGACCGACAGAGGGCCCCTCAAGTCACAACGACAGAGGGCCCCCTCAGACAGACCGACAGAGGTCCCCCTCAGACAGACCGACAGAGGGCCCCCTCAGACGGACCGACAGAGGGCACCCTCAGACAGACCGACGAGGGCCCCCTCAGACAGACCGGCAGAGGGCACCCTCAAACAGACCGACAGAGAGCCCCTCAAACAGACCGACAGAGGGCCCCCTCAGACAGATCGACAGAGGGCCACCTTAGACAGACCGACAGAGGGGCCCCCTCAGACAGACCGACAGAGGACCCCTCAGACAGAAAGACAGAGGACCCCCTCAGACAGACCGACAGAGTGCCCCCTCAGACAGACCGATAGAGGGCCCTCTCAGACAGACCGACAGAGGGCCCTCTCAGACAGACCGACAGAGGGCCCCTCAAGACAGACCAGACAGAGGGTCGCCCTCAAACAGACCCGACAAAGGAACCCCCTCAGACAGACCGACGAGGGCCGCCCTTATACACACGAAGCAGAGGCCCTCATCAGACAAGAGCCGCAAGAGGGCCCCCTAGACAGGCCAACAGAGGGCCCCTTCAAGCCGATCGAAGGTCACCTGACCGACCGAGAGCCCATCTGGCATGGCAAGACCACTTAGACGAAAAATAAGATGGATCCCTCAGCCAAAGGGGGGACCCGCCGGTGGTCAGGGTCCCCCCTTGGATACGCCCTTGCCTCTCGTTCACAAGACCTCGTTACGAACTGCTTTTATGACTAATTTTCGTTTTGCTATGCTCTCCCGTTCACATTATTATATTACGAAACAGATTTATGACGAGTTTTCCGGTCACAAAAAACATTATTTTACTTAAAATTGCGTTTTAAAAATGTCAAAAATTTCGGAAATAAAAATTATTTAAATTATGTCAACAATTAATCTATAATTTATGATATTGTATGAATATATAGTTTATATGACCATTTTATTAGATGTGAGGATTTCGCACACTGAAAAAATCGAGTTTACGCAACAACAAAAAGATGCAAGGTTAATAACTTTAAAACGCCATTCAACAGACCGGAACATGAAATTAATAGCGTGAAGCTTTTCGGCCCAGATAACCCCCAAATAAACATATTTTTTCACCAAACTATGAGAAACCGGAGTGTTAGTTTTGGGTCGATCTGACATTGGCTGCACGGGGTGACCTCAAGTCACGTGACCTTAAAGTCAAGGAGCAGCCTGCATGGGTCATCTGTATCATCAAATGCAGCTCGATGAGGCAAATATAATGCTGTTCAGTTAAGTTCTCCAACACACTTACGTGCAACCTATTAATCATATACTGCTGGTGACAATTAATTTTTATTGAATTCAAAAACCATAATAACAATATTTAGAGAAAAAGTTATAATCTCCAATATTTTAAAAATCGATGGCATATATATTTAAGTTAATGCTTGCAAGGAGAAACATCATAATTTTTAGTGGCCACATTATACAAAAAGTGATTTTACTTAAAATCAAGTTTGAAAATGTCAAAATTTTCGAATTTTCGAAAAATATTGTATAACATTCATTTATGGTTTATGATGATTCTTATGATATATAGGTAGCAGTGGGAAGTAGGAAAAACGTGTTTAGGAATCACAATCAATATATGACTCCCGCTCCCATATTTTAGATGAGAGATATCGCCCGCTGAAAATTAAAGGTTTTAGCAAATTCGGATAATGCCTGTGGCTATAATTCAAAAACTGTTTGACAGACGAGGCTGAAAATGCCACAGCTTTAATCTACGGCTCAGATAACCCCTAAGATGTAGTTGTATTATTGAAATCTGAGATATAGGGTGTTATTTCGAGATTTGTTTGGTCGACCTGTCATGGAATGCCCAGGTTTGAAATATGAATCGGCATGGGAGCACACGTGCACATTGACTGTACCCCTAGGATGCATATTTTTAGGAACATTCAGCTGAATGCAGATGTAATAAGTAAATGCCGCTTTCCCTGGG
>VOPJ01006122.1:0-31691 GCA_014673585.1 Semibalanus balanoides
TAATTTTCGAGCATGCGCCACAACTTGGCTATCTCAACTCAAAACCCTATGTTAAAGGTGAACTTTTCCCTTTAAGTGACCTTAATCGAAATTTTGAGAAAATCCCATCTTCATTTTGACGCGCTCCTTCGATTGGTGCCCTTGAAAAGTTCGTGCAACTCATCGTAACGCAACGCAAGTTCGAAACAAAACAAAGGCGGATCCAGGGGGCAAACGGGCGGGGCCAATGTCTCCAATACCGTTCAAGGAGGCAAAACTATATTTTGGCCCCCCCAAACGAGGGAGAAAAATTAACAATTTATCGTAAAAATACCTTTGCAGCAGTCAAAATTCCACAGAAAAAAACGCAAAATTTCGTGTCGCTTCGCGGCATGAACAAGACAAATTATCGTGAAATTGCATTTGCAGCATTCAAAATCTAGCTATCCACTGCCAAAAATGGGAAATTTCGTTATGCTTCGCGGCATGACACAAGTTTTCTAATTGCTTATATAAATTTGGAGAATAGGAAAATGAATTACATTAAATTTCTTGCAGGGGCTCTTCTTGGCGGTAATTGCTGGCACCAGGGCCCACTCTCTTCATAAAATGTTAACTATTAAGCGACTACATGGTTTGCTAGTTCTGCTGAGTTGCGAAAAAAAAGGCGACGGCGAAACGCAAAGACGCGGGACATCGGCACCCGGAGCTGCTCCAATGGGTGCCCAAACTTCTGGGACTGAAGAGCATAACAGTGGGACCAGGCCAGGACCATCTCCCGGAGCCATCTCTCCCCAGGCTCCTCCAGATCCGCAGGGGGACCATTTATGTGTGGAAAAGTCGGCTCTGCCTCTTGCCTGTTTTTCAAACCATGCCACTGATTACCAGTTGTTTATTTCAGTTCGATACATATGTAAACAGTTATTATTATCATATGTACCATTGAGCGCTGACTGCCACCAGTCATCGTTACTTACTTTCCGAAGAATAAGTATATGATAAACTTCCTTTATTTAAAATATTTTTCATCATACCGAGATGTACAACCAGGAATAGGGGCTACCCGAGGCTTGGCTCCGCTCACCGTCTGGTTCCAGTATTAAAAAACAATTCCACGACCTAAAGTTATTTTTTTACGTCTCTTCGCGGCGTCATATCAGTGGCCATTGTCATAACGAAGCCATCGCTATCGTCTTCGGTTCGATATAACGGTGAATGATTAATTGCATTTTTAACTTCATTATTCTTATTAAGACGCAACGACGTATTTTTTACAGGTTTTATCAGACCAAAGCCGCTAAAAAATCGCGCCGCTTCGCGCGCTAAATGAGTACCTACTATAACCTGAAAATATTACACTACAAATGGCTGCAAAGGATTGAATAAAAGCATTACAAATTAGGTATTTTCTTTTTGTATAATAGTTAGTGAAATAGTTTTTTCGTTTATTTTAGCCGATCACCCCACTAAAAAATATCGTCGAGCCCCTGGGTACAGCTGGCAAGTTGACATGGTTTTGCTCACTGCTCAGTGTAAGGCAATGTCGGAACAACAAGAACTGCAAGCTGACATTTTGCGATATCCCAAAAGGTCGAAAAAAATAATAATACACAAATAATAAAAAATCGTTAGAAACCCTGAGGTTGCAAAATAAAGTGGTACAAATCCGGGAAGAAATTCGAAATTGGGGGTAGGTAAGGTTCGCTTAAAACGGTTTGACCCCCAAGACGGCCGGCTGGATCTGCTCTTGTCTCAGAATGTGTCCCTAGTAGTTTTGAAACCGTGGCGACGCCCCTGACAGCTGACGAGTCCGTGCTCCACACGTCAAAATGTCGCCTACAAGCCACTAAGATGTCTTTCCCACACCGCGCTGTCGCAACGTGGAACCGCTTGCCGTCAGAAGTTAGGTGTAGTAGTAAGGCCGTTGTTTAAAACGAGAGGACAAATATAATACTGTCCCTCTATTCCAAAAATAGCAGGTGACCTGACAGGGTGATAGGTGAATATGTGTGAATGGTGACAGGTGATTGGGGATTAGGTGATGGGTGATGGGCTCACTGTGATGGGCTCAATGTGATTGGCTTTGCTTGATTGCTTGTTTATTGATGCGGGAGCATAAGAGCCCTTTGGGGAGTCTCCTGAGTACCGCAATACAATACAATACAATAATACATAATTAATAACCTTATTCTCATAATGCCAAAAAACATTACAAAAAATAGTAATAGTAGTAATAGCATTCGCTTACGCCTTCATCAGGCATAAATGTATTATTCTCCATTTTTGTCACCAGTAACAATAAACAATTAGCAAACACTTTAGCAAAAGCAATGTACAATACCTTGAAGTTGGACTTATTGAGGCTGCTGAAAGCCATTCTTAAAAGTCTCGGTGAGGACTTTGCCTTGTTCGCTGCCAACTGACAGTGCTTGGTTGCTTTAAGTGTATTTGTCCCATCCACCCCAAGGTCTCGTTCAGTGTGGTTTTCCCCATTACTATCTCGTTGTTTGCTTGCCTCATGTGGTTTTGCCATGTACATTTGATGACCCGCAGTGCATAATCTTGTGACCCGCAGTGCATAATGGTGTGAAATTAAAATATGTGAAAATCACTCACAGCGACGTATACCATATTTATTGTACAGTTTTATTATACATGATATACTACATTTTATACATGATAGTTTTACTTGCAAATCAATGCCAATGCAATGCAAGTTTACATAAATGAATAGTGATTTTTTTTTACACACAACTATAAATATGTTTTAAAGGAATTTGCACTGCATTATCATCGATTTACGAATACAACTGCCATATTTATTGCTTTATATTTATTGTTCTGAATTTGTATTCTAACTGTAAGTAAAATCGACAATTGAACTCGTGAATGTCTTTTTTTGCATGACGATCTATCATATTATAAAAGAAAATACGGTAAAATAGAGGGCACACACACACACACACACACACACACACACACACACACACACACACACACACACACACACACACACACACACACACACACATATATATATATATATATATATATATATATATACATACACAAAAAGATACGATACGATACACCATAATAGGCCAAGACATATATCACTGATCAAGGCAGACACACCACTCACTGAACCCGGCTGTCGATGGCCGAGTAAAAGAGGATATAGCCGGCCGGGCTCTGCACGGCGCTGCTGTTCAGCTGGTGCACCTCTTGGTCGTCACACTTGTGCCAGCGGCCCGAGTTGATGGGGCTACAGAAGGCCGTGTAGTGTCCGCTCTCCATCGAACCGGAGTGGTTCACCACGCCGTAGAGGTGGTACACTGGTACATGTGACAGCAATTCGCCTCCTTGTTGATGACGTAAGGTGTCATGTCGAGGTTTGCCAGCGGTAACTGCACGTTCGATTGGTTTTCATTCCAGAGGCCATCACTGTGAAACCTCTGAATTAGAGGTGCCACTTTTCAGGCTTGCGGCTATCCGACCCTACCCGCAAACCCCCTTCAACTACCCACCACTACCCACATGAGCATATAGGCTGCCAGCTACCCACGGATCCAGGTAAACAGCGTGGGGGCACCATGTGCGGAACGCCTTTTATCATCTTACTAATTTGAAGTTGGGCCTAACTTGGACGGTTATGCATTATCTCAACATAATTGATGACCACATCCAAATCCAAATTGACAAATGACATTTCGGCTCCGGAGGGCTGAAAAGGTGACCATGACCAGTAAGGTCTCTTGGAGCATTATTTTGGCGCCAACTTTATCCAGCAAGTTGGCACTCTTTACCACCCCTGGGAGTTGATGGCCCTCATTATGTCGGCCTCGGTGGCTGCCAGCGGCACTTCTTCATCGTCGGTTGGTAGGCTGTCACGTAGGTCAGTGGGTGGCTCCGGCTGTTTTTCTCGCATCTCTTTGACGACGTCGTCTGTTGGAGGCGCGAAGGAGTCATCTTATGTTAGAGCACTCCCTGAATCTGAATGCATGGACGCAGGAAGTATGTTCAAGTTGGGGGGGGGGGCAGGATTTTAGCCTGCCAACGAGTACTCAGCCGAAAAATACCTGCCTCACTTCAGAATTACTGCCCGATTTGAACTACTGGTCACTTACTGGTGTAGGTATTAACACATTTTAGCCACTAACTCGATCCACTACAGGTATTTTGATTACCTTAATTATGAATTTAGGACAATAGAAACGGCTATTCATACTGCTATACGGATTTTTTTAAATTTATGATTGACCAAAAATTTACAAATTTCAGATTTTTTTCTATTTCAGAAAATTCTCAAATGCTAAACATGCATATATATCATAAAACATTGTCAGTAACGAAATATGACGAACTTACGAGATTTGACTGTGAAAATTTGAAGTTGATTACCACAATTAAAAACGACTGACAAATTATGACCTTCCAAAGACCAAAATCGACCTCTTTCGACGGCATTACCTACCGTGGATATAAAATGAATTTGCGTTTTTGCTTTATATTTTGATTTATTTAAAACTAATATCGCTGTAACCTTTTCACGCTCTAGACGCAAAAATAGCCAATAAACATGTAGTACAACGCCTAATGACCGTAATCAGTAGTTTAACCAGCACGTGACCATCGGATGACTTGTGACACTGAATTTAAGATCATCATCATCTGAGGCTTAGCTCGATACTTTATACAGTCTAAGAATGATACATACAAGTGTCGGGATACATGAATCATAGGTACCGAATTTTTGGACTGCTTAGCGTTTAACCCGCGCCGTGCCGGTGCTCGGCGCCACCTTCGCCGTGCCGGGGGAAGGGAACACCATTCAAAAGCTCGTCAAAAAGTATTTGGAAAATAATGCGGTTATTTCTTTAACATGTCAATATTGAGGTCACCAGAGGTCATCAAAGGTCAGATTTTCAACTTTCAGGGCTTTGCTCCAGAATCCCAAAAATATATCGCGAACCATGATAGCTCTAGGAACAAACGGAAAGCGATTGAAAGCTCTTGAAAAATGCAATCGCCAACGTGTCCTCCAATTGTGATTTCAGGTCACATAGGTTTAGGCTTCTGAGACCATCAAAGGGTCAAAAGGTTATTTTTTGTCAAATCAGTTTTTTCACTAGTATCTTTAACCTAATAAAGGAGAAGGCTATTAATTTGGACGCCATCGGTGTTGGTTCGTCTCAACAACGCGCTTCTAAATCATATTCACGATGAACCAGTAAGGCAACTGAGAATTTGACCTCAGGTCAGGTTCTAGTGGTAACCGGAATAGTCATGTTGCAATTTGGAGACGTGTCTCGTCGAGAACACGTCTCCAAATTTATTACCGATTGTGACTGTACACATTGGTGGCGGTTTCACTTCTTTAAAACTGGATTTTATCGAGAGTTAATGACAAACATTGTTGGTGACCTCGGATGACCTCGGCTGGACCCTGGAGAGGCACGTAACACCAAATCTGCACCTGGTCTTCAGGGATGGCCGCATGATAAACATGAATCCAGAAGGAATTCTGGCTGATATCATGCGTATCCTCAGAATCATAGGCGGTGGAACGGGGCGGGCACCGGTGCACCGTGCCCCTTTTAATTTGTAAGTGGGCGCCCATATAAAAGAGCTTCCCTTAAATTTGTTATGGCTTGGGTTACAGATTTAGGTCCTTTTATCAAATTTATGGAAACACATTTGTATAATGTCGTGAATATTTACGGGCGTGATAATTCTCGTGAAAAAAGCGGCCAGAAGAAAACGTGAAATAAAAGGAAATATAATTTTCGTTAAAATAGCTTTATCAGATTTGTGAAATTTTGACCCCCAAATTCAAACTTTTTTTTTCTCGTTCAAATTGACACAATTTGTGTGTGATTTTTTTTTTTTTCAATCGAGAAACAAATATGCATAGGTGGCAAAAATCAGCATCGTCATTGCAATCGTAACTGTAATCACGAAGGTAAAACTCTAAGTGCTGACGTCATTTAATTTCCATATTGGGTTTAGATCATTTGGGGAACTAATTGTGTTGACGTCTAAAGGTGCTGTAAATATCCTAACTCAAATTTCTGAGTTTTCACCAATCGGCTATCAAACTATCTTTTAAAGGCTTAACAGTCCTCAAATTCGACTGGAAAGCAATCATTACTAGATCCCTACCTATAAATTTCAAGCATTTAATAATGAACATGTACCTACTTTTTATCTTCCACATTGATGGGATTACTTTTCAACGATTTTATTAATCAGAAAACTGTAAACAGAAGAAATCGATCATCATAAAAATTTGGGGGGACAACGCCCCTCCTCTAAAAAAGTTAGGGGCCGCTCCCCCTGCCCCCCGGTTCTTGCGTCCTTGCCTGAATGTCACCGTCTGTGAGTTTTGAGGTCACGTAGCTGACATCGCTGTCATCTCGTCCACTGGACGATGTCCGCGGGTGCGTTTGGTGGGTGCAGAGCAGGGTGTCTCGGGACTTCCGCTTTAAGACAGATTGAGACGTACTTGGGTGGCTAACGACACTCTCTTTTTGTTCCCCGCTTCGTTCCTGACCCTTAAGGCAGAGTAAGCAAAACGCATCAGTTTTCGCCATGCTTGTTCCGTGCCCTCAGAGACGGCAGCGTTGATGAGACGGGTGAGTTCGTCGGCCACTGCAAAGCGCGCTCCTTTTGGAATCAGGGGTAGAACCCGACCGATTCGCTTCGAAGTGGCTATTTCAGTGGCTATGTCGTTGGTTGCTATGCGCAGGTTTTCGGTGCCGAATTTGGCAAGTCATCCCCGAATCGGCAGGTGGTGCATTACTTACCCTGTTTGACGCAGCGGCACGAATTACACGGATTTGACACACACTTGCAGCAGCACGGTGTGCATCCGATCCGTGTGCTCGGTAAATTCCCTAGTGGCTCCTGTGTATTCATTGTTAATTTTTATTGTTGAGGGGTCTTTGTCAATTTATCCAATAGCTAAACTTATCTCATAGTGCTAGTCTCAATAACTATGATAAGAGTGATCAATAACTGTGCTAAATAACTGTGATCTCAATAACTGTAATAAGAGTGCATAGTCTCAGTAACTAAACTCAGGAATAAGAGAATAACATGTTATTCTCTTATTCCTGCTAAACTTATCACAATTTATCCATGGGTAATATTGGTCTTATTCTTCAAATTGGGGGTGACTATGGGCATTAACATCATTCTCCTTTTCCTCCGATTATGTTAGTCACAACTTCACGTTCTTGTAATTAAAATTCAAACAAGGTTCTCCCAGGCAGTCGCCATCAGCGCGTCCCTGACCAGCTGGCCAATCAGCTGGTCAGTCCAAATACATTCAAAACGCGTCGAACTGCATCATGTTTATCCCTAATTGAATGAACTTTACCGAGGTAAAATTCAACTTAAGCGGTAATTTGGCAAAATAGTGAATATAGATAACTTAAAACTAAAAGTAAACTCTACAAATGTGAAAACGCAATAGCATTTAATGGTCATCAATTTAGTCCAAATGGTTTGCTTGGACTTATGTTATGCAAACCAATGAGGCTTTTGCTCGTGTACTTTTCACTTGCCACCAAAGGTCGAGTTAACTTGCATTCCGGCCCAAACGATTACTGTCGAGACATTCGAGCCGACGCGTATGCTGATGTGTTGTGCGTGACTGGAATTTTTGCGTGTTTCAGCAAGATGAGAACGTCGAACGTGGTAACTGGGGAGGAAAATGGGACTACCTGCTGTCCCTGGCCGGCTACGCCATCGGCATTGGAAACGTCTGGCGATTCCCATACCTGTGCTACCGCAACGGCGGAGGTCAGTCTGGCTTTGTCTCTTTCTCTGCCTATTTCACTGCCTCGCTCTCTCACTCTCTTGCTCTCTCGCTCTCTCGCTATCTCTCGCTATCTCTCGCTATCTCTCGCTATAATAATAAATAAATATATATCTATATATATATATATATATATATATATATATATATATATATAAAGAGCTGCTTGGCGTATTGTATGTTATGTTATATATGGTAAAGGCCTAGCTCACTATATGGTTTTAAAGTATCGTTCCAAGCGTAAAGAGAACTATTCCTCTGTTTCAGACAATACACTGAGCAGCATAGCGTGTTGTTGTACCACAAAACTGTTTTAATTCTTGTCGGACCTCATATAACCAAAAGTGTTTCTTCAGGGGCGTTTCTCGTGCCTTACTTCACAATGCTGTTCCTGTGCGGCATCCCGCTGTTCTTCATGGAGACGTGCATAGGACAGTTCTCAAGCTCCGGATGTCTCACAGTCTTCAAGATCAGCCCCATCTTCAAAGGTATTGTTGTTTTAGTTGCTTAAGAATAACACAATTTTCCTGTAAGCAAGTAATCATAAGCATGTAATAATTTTCGTAAGCATGCAATAATGCAATTCTTAGTACGCAGTCTTCTCTGCATGGGTTGATATGGTCAATTTGTTTAGCATTTGAACGCTAAAAATGTATGTCAGGAAAACTTTCTGAAGTATTTTCCTATGATTTTAGACAACGAAACTATTGCAGAGCAGTGCAAAAATGTGGTCTGAACATTGGTTAGGCACTGCCTAAAGTGCCTTATACCTATTCCCTGCGGGGCAGATTTTGCCGCAACCCGTAGTTGTTTGCCTGCCGCTTCTAAACCGTTAGATCTTGAAACTTTCGGAATTTTCCTGGAGTTGAATAACGCGTGTTTTGTCAAAATTTTGACAAAGTCGGCTGGGCAGAGGTGGCTCCAGGCTCATGTTTTTGGGAGGGCGTTACGAATGCAGCTGTGTGGCGCATACTTCCTTCGTAGTTTGTGGTGCAATAAATGTGTTAGAAACTATGCCACTGCTATATAAATCATACGTACTTGGATTATAGATATTTTGGGCGGAGGCGCACTCAGGTACATAAAATGAGAGGCAAAATCCTACGTCAAATTAGATTCAACTTCAAATAAGTAAGATGATAAAATGCGTTCCGCACATTGTGCCCCCCACGCTCTTTACCTGGATCCGCCTATGCGCAATATATTATATTTAACAAATAACAGCAAAAAAATCCCTCATGTGACGTTTCAATCGTCCCAAACAATCATGAGAAGTACATATTTGATATCAGAAAATCCCCCCATTTTTCATCCCTGAATACGCCTATGATTTATTTTGGTACCTTTCCTTTGTAAATGTTGAAAACCATTCCATAAGAAGCTCAAAAACGTTTTGGGCATGAAAATTGGTCGGATCAGATGGCCGCAATGACCTTTCAAAGAACACAACAAATCATATTTTTTGCACCCTGGCCCCATTTTTTAACAAAAAATATATTTCGGGTTGAAAGTGGGAAGATCGTGTCATGGCGGCAAATTGAATGGTGTTCGTCCCATCGAAATCAGCCGAGCGGTTCTCGAGATCTCTGGGGGAGGGGCAGAATCTGCCCCCGCAGGTTGGCCGTCCGCAGATAATAGGATTAATGGACGCGGCGCGCCGCCACTGAGCAGTAGTCTAAATATATCCACTTTCCCAACACACATATTGCTCACCTGACATCGACATATTTGTTGTTTTCTGTTCGTCGCTGCTGAAGCACTGACCGTGTTTGCGGCTCTGTAGGTGCAGGGTTCGCATCCTGCCTGGTGACGTTCGTCGTCTCGGGCTACTACAACGTCATTATCTCGTACCCAATCTACTACATGTACCTGTCGCTGACGCCGAACCTGCCATGGATGGACTGCAACAACACCTGGAACACGCCCAGCTGCAATAATGTGAGTGCTGCTGCCACACACACACACACACACACACACATGCGATATACAGGTGAAACGGATGTGTTTTTGAAAAAAAAGGAAGATTAATTTTCATTGATGCTAAAACGTAGATTACAATGTTTCTTTATTGAGGTTTCAGTTAATCTGATAATAATTCGAGTCAAGATGTAAAGAAGGAGTTCAAATAATTTGATCCCAAAATGCGACTGTTGCTAAATCTGATTTAAAGAAAATAGTTCACATTTGATTTTTTCAAACAAGATTTGATTATATTTTGAAATACAATCTATTTTCTTGGTTTCAAAAATAGTCATACAACGCGCCTACTCAGGACAGAAGGCCGTAGATTATTATTTTCAAAACTATATGCATTCTCTCTAGTCAGCTGGTCCTTACGTCACGCAAATGAACTTCGAAAGTAGTGGCGCTCCAGCAAATCAAATTTGAAGATAGTCGAAAGCTGCAAGCTGATTGGCTGATTGCCTCTGCCCAGGTGTACGTTATAGAACCCTGGTATGCACATTCCTTTCTCAGCCCCACATTATTTTCTCAGCACCTCATTCCTTCGACACAAAGTCAAATATATTTGGCTCACTGCTGGATAGTTTTTTCAGCCAAGAAAACTTGCAGATAGTTTTTTCAACACGGGCTACGCAACTGCTACCTCAGTTCAAAACCCCATGAGGAAGGTGAATTATTCCTTTTAACAGCTGTTAACAAAACTGTTATAAAGCTGGTCATAAAGCTGGTGGACATTCAGACTATGCCTACCTGTTGCAGTAACTTAGCCTTCTCAGACGTATGTCTGCCTGGTGCAGTAACCTAGACTTCTCAGGCGTATGTCTGCCTGGTGCAGTAACTAGCCTTCTCAGAACGTATGTTCTGCCTGGCGTGCAGAGTAACCTAGACCTTCTCAGGCGGTATGTCTGCCTGGTGGCAGTAACCTAGCCTTCTCAGGCGTATGTCTGCCTGGTGCAGTAACCTAGCGTTCTCAGACGTATGTCTGCCTGGTTCAGTAACCTAGCCTTCTCAGGCGTATGTCTGCCTGGTGCAGTAACCTAGCCTTCTCAGACGTATGTCTGCCTGGTGCCGTAACCTAGCCTTCTCAGGCGTATGTTTGCCTGGTACAGTAACCTAGCGTTCTTGTGCTTCACACATGCGTTCGTCCCGGCTAGTTGCTATTTTAATTAGCTCGCATCATTCTGTGAACCACTGCATTCCACTAACCAAAAATACGGTTGTTAAATTCGCATAGTCTTACTAATCGAGATCGCCTAGAGGTTCAGAATCCTCATGTCTCTTTATCCTGGACGATATTGTTAAACCAGGGAACATTAACAACGCAGATCTTTGGGATACGTTTTTGTCAACATTTGTTTGTGTCTCTTACTGGCAGCCCCAAGGCATGTCGAGAAGCCGTAGTTGACCAACGTAAACAAGTGTGATATAGTGCTGTATTTATCTCAATGTTCTCTGCCCTCTGAGAGATTACAGGACAAAAAGTCAAAAGTAAGAAAGTCAAAGGACAAAACGTTAAATGTGAAAAAGTCAAAAAGCAAAATCAAAATCGCCTAAAAGTCAAAAGGACCAAAAAGTCAAATTCGACTAAAAGTCAAAACGCAAAAAAGTCTAAACAGCAAAAAGTCAAATAGGCAAAAAGTCAAAGCAAAAAGTAAAAAAGCACTAAAAAGTCAAAAAGACAAAAAGTCAAAAGCAAAAAAAGTCAAAACCGCAAAAAGTCAAAAAGGAGACAAAGTCAAAATGGCAAGAAGTCAAAAAGATAAAAGTAAAATGCAAAAAGTCAAATTGTCAAAAAGTCAAAAAGGATAAAAAAGACGATTTTTTTTTGGCTTTTTGGATTGACTTTTATCCTTTTTGACTTTTTGCCAATTTGACTTTTTGCATTTTACTTTTATCTTTTTGACTTCTTGCCATTTTGACTTTGTCCTCCTTTTGGCTTTTTTTTGCATTTTGACTTTTAGCTGATTTGACTTTTTGCATTTTGATTTTAAATCTTTTTGATTTTTTTTCCATTTTGACTTTATGGCCTGTTTGAACTTTTTGCTATTTTACTTTTATTCCTTTTTGGCTTTTTGCCAATTTGACTTTTTGTCTTTTTTTTGACAATTTTGCTTTTTTTGACTGTTGCTTTGTNAGACGTCCGTGGGGGAGATAAGATCGGGTGTCGTTAGTGAACACGCTGAAGAGGATCGGGCCGACCAAGGAGCCCTGAGGGACTCCGTGGGAAAGTGACAAGAATAAGGAACCGCCTCTCTCCACCTACCGACGGTCACCAAGATAGCTCCCGAACCACTAGGGATAAATCCCGTACCACCCCAACTTCGTTAGGAGGACGCCATGATTAATGTTGTCGAATGCTTGACTTAGGTCGATGGATGTGACGGCAACGACATGTCCACTGCAATGCGGCGCGTCATCCACTCGACAGCACTCTATTCACGGATGGGAGCCGGTAGCTCCGATTGTATGTCTTCGGACTTCCACCGGGAGCAGGCCCCGGGTTCAATTCCCGTGGTTCCGGTTCCGGGAGGTAGCCGCCCGGAGCAATCCCTAGGCTCCGAGAGGACGGGAATCCCCGGGGGTGTTCAACCCAGGCCCCTCCCCCTCCCCGGCACCATAGTCTCCGGAAATGGCAGCAAGCTGACCCCGATGAAAAAAAATTCCAGGGCGTCCCTCCCGTCTCGAATGACATTTGTCGGTATGCGTAATTGTGAAGACGATAAAAATGAGATGAGACAAGATAAGGAAGTCCAGCTGATGTGCAACGACATTTTCATCAAATTTTGGAATAAAACTGCAGAATCGATATCGGTCTAAAATTGACGGCTGTATCACGAGAACCAGATTTTGTGCAGTAGGTACGGACAGAGCAAGTTTCCATGACGACGGGAAAGCACGCGAAATTATTGAGGTGTTGATCATATGTAGCAGGTAAGGCCCGATCACAGCGAAGCACTGACGGACAGCGTGAAGTCCGTCACGGACGCACATTTTCATCGGCTGGTTTATTACTGTGAGTCTTGACAAGAGAAATGTCGTTTCTAGTCCCTTTTTCGACTGATAGTCCATTACAGACAGGATAGCAGTCGCTCTGAGACCCATCAGAGGATGTAATGCTGGCGTGTGCCGCCCTGGGACGGATCAGATAGTGTGACAGACTGGCACTTAACAGCACCGGTCGCTCCGTGACTAAAACCCGAGAGTGTTTTATAAACGGTCGTTTTTTTGTAAGCAATGCCGTTAGCTGCATAATTAATTGGATAACAGTGTTAAGTTTCCGTGTTTTTTAGGGGGTCTATCACTCCGCGGCCAATCACAGAAAGTCACATCACACCAGAAGCCCCTCACAGCCATCACAGACCATCACAGACCATCACAGACCATCACAGACCATCACAGACCATCACAGACCCATCACAGACCCATCGCAGACCCATGTCAGTTCGTTCACAGGCCCATCACAGATCCATTACATCCACCACAGACCCACCACAGACCACCACAGACCCATTACATTCACCACAGGCCCACCACAGACCCATTACATCCACCGCAGACCCATTACAGACCCATCACAAACCCATAACTCTTTTGGCAGGCGTTTCTGAAGCGGAGCTGGTCTCGTCGGGACCTGGTGCATCCTGACATCGACCTGTCGGATGACACCAAAATCCTGACGGATGACACGCTGTCGGCCACCGTGGGCGTCCTGCTCTGGAGCGAGAGCTCGACCATGACGGAGAGCTGGATGTACTCCGGCAACCAAGCTGTGCTCTCCTCAGACATCGGTGGACACCATGGGCCTTCATTGCTCGGGTGATCCCGGTGTTAAACTGTAGTTGAAGAATACTGGACCGTGTCTTTGCCCTGACTTTAGCGCCATCCGTCGGCGACCTCACGCATCTCAGGCTCGCCATCAGGACGTGGGCAGTCTTGCTTGAGTTGGCGCGACAAAGGCGGAAGAGAAAGAGATGCCCTGATCTGATCAAGGACCAGCATCAACTAGCAAGAAAAATGGACTAACCCAAAACAATACAATCATGTTCTGTTAAAATCTGAGAACTTAAAACTTGCTTGCGTGTGTTTTTTCTTCTCATTATTCAGTTCATGTAATTCAGTCGTATCTGCCAACAAAGAGCATCATGCTGAATGATGATGCATTGGAAGTTCATCTAGTTCGCATCGATGTTATATTTTTGTCTCACTTAAAGGGACACTGCCACCTTCCAAAAAGTTCTCAAATGTACGCCATTTGTGGCTGCCAGAAATGACAGGAGTAAATTCGCCGCCTGAACCACCCGATCGCTAGTGTACATTCGTGTTCCCTCCACCAAAAAAAGTGTTGTAATTTAATTTACACAAAAAAAAATACGTTTTAAGTAGTTTTGGGCTGAGGACAGCAGCCCGGTCATATGAAAAATTGTGTGGGAAAATAGAGAGCAGAACACCCTTCACCCGTGCGCCACCATGGATGAATCCACTAGTGGTATGGCTAATGTTATGCCAAATGTAAAACAAGTTCGAGCTATCATGATCAACATTTAGTTAAAGAGAGTGACGACCTCATTCGGATCCTTGGTCTCGCCATTCAAATACCACTGGGGGACTGGGAGATTTTACAGGATTGTCAGAATCAAACTCAAAGACTCTTGCGTCTGGAGTTCGACGCTCGGGGTTGTTTTAACTTATTTACTATACAATAATTAAATGCCAGACAGCCAAAGATGCCGTATTCGTTAACCCAAATGATATGTCTAACGGTTGCAGCTCATCTTTTTTAACACTACTAACCCGGGGCACACAGTCCACTGGGGTACTTCTGTAACACGAGTCACGGGGCGTTAGGCCCCCGCTGTGTATATTTTCGGAACCATTTGACGATCGCGCTGATAATCAAACCGGGTCAATCTTCAAAAGATTTGTGCATCTCGAAAGGGAGAATTGCCCCCAAAAAATATGCATCGGAAGAAAAACTATATTGTGTTGCCTTGTGGGAGGTCCCCCAGTTGGTGCACCCGTACCAGGTCCAGGTCCAAAGAAAAAACACAAACAAACAAAAACAAAAGAAGAAAAAAAAACAAAAAAAAAAGAGAAAAACCAAAAAATTGGGCGGCTGGGCCGAACAAAAACAACCACAAAAACGCAAGGAAAAAAGAAAAAAAAAAACACAAAAAAAAAGGAATGAAAAAAAAAAAAGCAGAAAAAAAAAAAAAAATGAAAAGAACAAGAAAAACAACACCCACAGCGAGAGACAAAAAATGGCAAAACATTTTAAGCCGTTCGATTTTTAGACCATATTTTCCATTCAAAGCATTTGGTTGCAAGCATGATCACCCAGGGTGCTCTCAAATGTATGATGCACATCCAGGATGAGCTAATGGGGGATTTTTTGCAAAATGTCAAGGTCAAGGTCAGGTCACATAAGGTCACTATGTCAAAACATTATACGAAAGTCATGCAACACATGTTGTACGTACTATTTTACGTGTAGAACTCGAAATTGATACTCATTTTATCACCTGACTTAATGTACGTGAATTAAAGGTCAAGTAAAGGTCAAATTCATATCACAAAAGGTCAAAATGTGAAATTGAATAATACAATAAATCTATACATATTTTATACCGGTTTTGTCTCAGAAATACTGTGCTGCTCTTGATTTGTCTGTTACTGGTCAAAAAGTCCAAAAAACGAATTTTCACAATTTTACGTCATGAGTTACCCATACCTTAGATGTCATCACTCAGTCAAAAATACAGATATAATTGTGAAATTTGGTATAGTGGTTGAACATGTTTAGTTATTTTACCTATATTACGGTTTTAAAATATCTTGAAATTTTTCATTTTTTGATATATATTTTTTTCAAAAAAGTATTTTTTGAAAAATTTGGGTTCAATATCACTTTTATCGAAAATCCGAGATCACTATATTGCAGCCTTAAACATTTGCTATCTTCTCACGTTCTCGGATTCCTTTTTTTACTACATGATATTTGTACAGTCTCCTTAAAGGGACACTGCCACCTTAACATTAGATTTGAGTTGAGATAGCCATTTTGCTGCTTGGCATTGCAATTATGTATGGTATAAGTAATAACAACCACTGAGGTCGAATCACAGAGAAATTCGAGTTTTATTTTGACATCTGTAACATTCCTAGTTCCCCAATGTATTTTTGAATTTGGACCCTGATTCGATGTGCTTCGTCTCTCTTTACTAAAATGTTAATTTAACAGTCGTACTTGTTTTACGTTTTGGCTATAACATTAGCCATACACTAGTCATACTCATGGCTGCGGTGGAGGTTTTATTTTTTTCCAAAAAAATCCTTCTTAATGACCGTCCCATCAGCGCGAAAGCCGTAAAACGTTTTTTTTTCCACATCGAAACTTGAGCAATGTTGTCTCGTGAGGAACAAACTTGTCATAATACGTTTCAGCAGCCAACTACTTCAATTTTGCACCAACAAACGCGTTAGCGATATTTTTATAAGCTTTGTTAGGGGCAATGGCCGGAGTTGTCCCCCTTTAGTAAGCTGATCTTGGGTGTCAAAATCGTGGCTGTAAGATGACGTCCACTAACTTAGCCTTTTATCCCAAAAGCCAAAATCAGGAGTCGTGAAATGTGTACGATTTGAGTCGATATAGATGATTTAGGACATGACCAGACTATCCAAAAGAAATCCCGTGTTCCGAGGATTTCCCTAAGCGATCCCAGAGGAGTCCCTACAGGTTCTTGATTATTTTCTTCTTTCTTTTAACTGGCCGCGCCCGTCAAACAACTTATAAAGACACGCCCACTGCGACCACGCCGGAAAAAGAAATTGATAAAGAAGGTTGTAAAAAGAAGATGCAGCCGGTTAGGAGTTTTGGTTGGGTGCGTTGATAGCTGCTTTATCTTCGATCACTATTTTTTTGGTGATTATATTCCTCAGGGGCTAGCCCCCCCCCCCCAGTGACTCGCGGGTTAAAGGACTGTTATTGTCCTTGAACCAATTCATGAGTTCAGTCATTTTTTGTCTGAAAAACTAATCCAGTACTCACCGAATATATTCCAAAGTCACGTACACGACATCGAAACAAAGTATTCGGATCTATCCAGCAAGAGACAATCGAAAGTGACCAGCAGAAGCCACATGGGCGTTGACATGCAGCTGAGACCCACGTTGACTTTGTGACGCCTTGCTGAACGTTATAATTTCAGGTTATTACTGCCGCGCTCGTCAAAACAACGTATAAAGACACGCACTGGCCACGTCGACGACCAGGGGAAGGCGATCAATAGCATTGTCGAAAATGGGACTTAATATACACACGCGGGGTACTGTATGTAACTTTCAATTATAGCCCAGTGTCATGCTATTGCAATGCCCAGCGTAGCATATTGGTAGAAGGCTTAGCGACACTGATGGCTATTTGCAGGAGCGTGCTCCTTGTAACGAAGTAGGACGTTTACAATCTGACACCTTTTAACCATAAACATTGTTTGATATCAACACATACATGTTAATGATATCACTTAAGCTGTACGATGTTATTAAATGGAAAGACGCACAATGCACGCATTACGCAACATTTAATAATGTGATAAAGCAAAAGCCTTGGAGTTTGAGTAGTCATAATTGCTAAGAAGCACATATATTGTGATATCTAAGAGGCAGACAAGTATTGTGATTGATCTTTGACGTTTTAATTGCATGTTTGCAAAACATGACAATTTGTTCCTCAAATATATTACAAGTAACCGCGCGCATATTACCTCTTGCATATTACTTACTAAGCAGCAGACATGTGCCGAGGCCCAAAAGTAGGATCGAAGATCCACAAGGTTCTACCACAAACTTATTTTCCAAGATCCAGGATCCACATTGTTATGTTTAAACTAGGATTTTAGCATGATCCTTTATTTATGAAAGCTGTATCGGAAAGAAACAATCGACCGCGAACATTACTTGCGCCCGCGATGTACGCGCCTACGAGCCCCGCCGGCGGAAGGGTGATTGATACACGCTGCTGCCACTCTCGTCTCAGCCGTAACTAACGGCGTCACGTGATCACACACCTCCCCCAAGACGAGCGAGGGGACGACAGTGGCGAGCAAACGTCTAACAAATTAAACAGACGTCACATACCGCAGGACGTCAATCACGGAAAACATGTTGTTTAATGGCCACATACATATCAGAAATACATGGACGAGGAACGAAATGACATGCCTGTAGGCAGCAGCGGGCTAAGCGGAACAATTAAAACGTAACAGAACATCAGTTCCATGAACAAAAACATCGAACGAACGCAGGACACTCAGGTATAAGAGACGGCGGCTGGGATCGACCTGCGAAACGATCGGTGTGAGTGTCGGTTGCCGACCGAGTCGGTGTCATCAAAGACAGCCGTTACGGGTCGGCCGGAAACCGTACCGACCGGGGGGTGACGGGTACAGGCGGAGACGAGGGGGTTGGCACGGGGCGTGTCCGTGGGCTGGTTAGTTGCGGTGACGGTACTCCACGCGGGACGAGGAGGCGGCAGGCAAGCGGCGGGCGGAAGGGACGCACCAAAACCGCGTTTGCGCCATAAGATGCGGCCGCTGGGCATCTTCACCAGCAACATTTCCGCGGACGGCGCCGAGTGTCGACCACAGTTCCAAGCTGCTCCCAGGCGGCGAGAGTCGGGGTGTGCACCGCGACAGGGGAGCCGACCGCTGCGCGTCAGGATAGGCTTGCTGTGGCGGTCGTATTGCGTTTTTCGCGCGTCGTGAACGCAGCTCAGCGCGTGCATCACACTCGTCCGCCGCGCCGCTGCCCATCGGGGGCGAACGAGCGGTGATGCGCACGACGGCGCGAACGAAGGGCGGCCGTACAACACCTGCGCAGGGGAGCGGCGTCAGAGCCGGTGTGTTACGAAGTTCGAGGAGCGCGGGCGAAGTCGTCCGATCGAGGTTTGGCGGGCCACGCTGACCTTTTGGAGGAGGCGCTTCCACCAGTTTTCAACAGCCGCCTTCGCGTGGCCCAGGTCGACTGGGGTTTGCGGCGCTAGAGGGGCGGTGGTCACACCCCATCTGTCGAAAAAATCGCGCGTCACGCGAGCGGTGTACTGCGGGCCATTGTCACTTCTGAGAACACATGGGACGCCAGTAGATGCAAATATCTGTCGAAGGTGGCGGATCAGGGTGCGGGCGGTGGAGTCACCGGGGCAGGAGGCTACGATCGGCCAGCCGGAGAGCCGATCGACGTATACCAGATAGTTATGACCTGCGTGGGTGAAAAAATCCGTCGAGACAGACTCAAAGGGTCGTGAGGGGGCGGGGTCCGAGAGCAGCGGCTCGCGCTGCCGGCTGGGCAGGTAGGTGCGGCAGGACGCGCACGACTGGACGACGTTGGCGACATATCTGTCCACGCCTGGCCAATAGACCGTCTGTCGGGCACGTCGCTGAGTGCGGATGATGCCTTGATGGCTGTCGTGCAGGCGGGAGAGCACCTCGCGTCGCAGGCGGCTGGGAATGACCGCGCGGCCCACTCACACCAGCAGCCCGTCTTTCCAGCGCGAGACGTTCACGAACCGGCCAGTAGGGCCTAGGTGGCTGGCTAGATCGGGACTTCTCATTTGGGAAAATCATTCTGCACCGCGTGCATAGGCGCCTGATATTCGGTATCATCACGGGCCGCATTCGAAGCCGCGTCAGCATGGCGTCTTCCATAGGTGAGACGCGGGTGCCGTCCGGCTTCGGTTCTCCGGCCAGGGACCGGATCAGGCATGCAGGGATCGTGGCCGGGGCCGATCTTCAGCGCTGTCGTCCTCTCATCTTGATCGCCTTCCACCGGGGCCCGCGACAGAGCGTCCGGGATGGCCAGTTGCCGGCCGGCCGCCAGGAAAGTGGTGAAAACTGGTTAGTCGAGCAGCTTCATGCGGAGCGGTGAAGCCGGGGATTCTCGATCTCTGGAAGCGATTTGTGGTCAGGATCGACACCAAGGTCGGTGGTCCGTGACGCCTTCGAAACGGCGGCCGGCTGAGGATAGGGGCGGCAACTTTTAACCCCCACGTGATCGCTGACACCTCCAGCTCGATGACTGATACTCGTTTCGCAGACGTCAGAAATCTGGAGCCGCACTGGAGAGCTTCCAATCTTGATCCATGGAGCTGCAGGAGAGCGTAGCCCAAGCCGTTCAGCCGGACGTCGGTTTGCCAGGGCTGTCGTTTGGAAGCGTCATAAAACGCCAGGACGGGGGTGCACCAGCTTCTGTTTCACATCACGAAATGCCTGGTCAGCTGCGCTGCCAGAGCCACGTCCGGTCGGAGCAGCAGATCGCGGAGTTGCTTCCGCAGCGCGGGATTCCGGCGAGAAGGGCCGAAGCTGATTGGCGAGACCGATGAACGAACGTAGGTCGATAAGTTGGAGGGCGTGGAAACTCCGCGATCGCCTTCGTCTTGCGCTCGTCGACTAGGCCGGCCTCGCTTGACGCGATACCCGCAGAGTCCACGCTCGGCCGTACCTCATTCAGCGGGTGCAGCGTGATCCCCGTGCTCATCACAGCGCTCCAGGTCGGATCACTGATAGAGATGTTCGGAGTAGGAGGTGTTCGGAGGCGATAACGTCGTCAACGACCTTGGCGGTTGCGGGTATGCCCGCAGAGCGAGCGTCCCCCCGCCGGTTGTACTCCGAGCTGCTCGAGCAGAGGCCCATGGGGCCCGGAGGAACTTATACGCCCGAACGGGGTGATGAACAAGTAAGATCTGATTCGGCCTCGGCGAGCGGATCTGAAAATAACCCCGCCCCCCCCCCCCCCCATCTGGCGTCGGGTGGTGAAAACGTGAAGCCTTGGCTCGATACCTGACACAGCGTCATATGGTGACGTGGAGGGGTGCGCAGACGGGCGTACATAGCGGTTCAAACGCGTTAGATCGACACAAAGACGAACACCGGCGTCTGAGCCGTCAGGGTTGGGTTTTTTGGACACCGGTACGATCGGATGACACCACTCAGTCGGGTAATCCACGCGCGATCACTTCCCTGAGACTTCAACTCAACAAGCTGCCGTTTGATATCATCGCGCCATGCATGTGGAACATTCCTAGCAGCGGTATAAGCGACCGGGCGGACATCGGGGGACATCTCAATGCTTCATGGGGCCGCCGACATCTTTCGGAGCGGTGGGTCAGAAGCTGAAACACGCGGAAAAAGCATGCTGCAATAAGTCATGTGCTACTTTTCTGCCTCCTGTGTGGGATCACCCCACGCAGGATCCATCGATGGCAGCCCGGAGCGGCCGTCCACCGTGTGTCGCTGGCTTCGCCGGCTCCGACCGCTGCTGTGAAGGCGGGCCACCCTGGGGCGGCGGCAGCGGCGGCGGCGGCGCGCTGCAGCCCGGCGCCGCCGTAGCAGTGGGTTGCGCCGCCTCCTCACCAGATGTCTCCCAGGTCGCTCGGCCGCGGCGGCTGCAGCAGCGGCGGCGCGGAGTCAGCTACCTCGGCGCCTGGCCGCCCGCGGCGCTGGCACCGACGCCGAGAGTTGCGCCAGTGTCAGCTGATTCCACGAGCGGACTGCCTTCGCGGTAGTCTGGGGGCAAAAGCCCAGATGAACTGCGTCGAACCATGCGAGCAGCGCTGCGTTCAGCCGTGGAAGAACGAAGACCGTTGTAGCCGTCGCTTTATCCCGAGGATAATCACACCGGAACTGACCGTGACCACAGGAGTCCGGCCATTAGCGGCGTAAGAACCGCTCAGAGGGCGCCGACGAGTCCGGGGGTTCACCCCCAGCTTTCCCGCCTGAGGTCAGTCCCATGCATGACACCTCTGCGCCGTGTCGGAGTCCACAAGGCATAACACTTGAGTCCGCCCAGCTGTGCCGCGTCTCCACTCGGATTTTGCGGCGATTGGCGGTCCGGACACGCTTCGCACACGCACATCAGCCACAACGGCCGCACCGACTGACGTCCGACCTTGCTGACGCGACGGCCCGTCCGCCGGAGCTGGGACTCCGACCGTCGGCACGCGGAACACATGCGAGCAAAATGGGCTGGTGGTGCCACATTGCATAGCAAACTGCCTGTCTCGCGGACATTTCGCCGAAAGAGTGAACGAGGCGGCCGCAGCGATCGCAGGTCACGTCGCCCGCTTTTTTTTTTTTCCGGGGGGTTTTCCCCACCGGGATTTGGGGGGGCCCCCCCCCCCTCCCGGCGGAGCATTCATCCGGTCCCGTGCGGCGGCCGGTGCCGCGTCATGCACAGGCGAGCGGCTGCCGAAACGAGCGCCATTCGCTGTCAGTGCTGGGACTGGCGGCCGCCAGCTGCGAATCCTGCTGCCGGGCGGGGCGGGCGCGTGCTGCGGCTGCGCGGTAGGCTGACACCGGCTGCAACCGTTGCGGGGCGGATAGCTGCCAGAGTTGGTCCTGGCACTCTTCGCTGGCCGACAGATTTTGATGGCTTGTCCAGCGTGAGATCAGGCTTCAGCCAGTATCGATTGCAGGGCCTCCTGGTCACGCACACCGTTACGATGCGGTCACGAAACTGCTCATCCGCAATGAGGACAAAAAGTCACCAAAACTGGGCGAGTCATTCAATTGATCAGGTAGTCGTCAAATGACTCGCCGGCTTTTGTTGCCGCCGGAAAAAATCCCGGCGTCCAGCACGATGCTGCGCTGTCGGCGAAGGTGCTGTTGGAAGGCCGTGACAATATTTGAGTACGTGTTGGGCGTTGGTATATCCACCCCTTGTTGAAGGGTGCGTGTCCAATAGTCGTCCAGTAAGGCGAGGACAGACGCCGTCTGATCCTCGATGGAGAGCATGTCTCACCTGGCCCGCTTGGCGTGCGCACGAAACCGGGTTTCCCAGGTGCCAAACTCCTGAAAGCTGATGCCCTCGTGAAGGACCTGGCCCCACGGAGTCTTGTGGCGGCCGGGCGCCAGCAGCTGACTGGCTGACGGCCGCGCCGCGGAGGTCGTTGACCCGCGGCTTCCACAGCCGCGCGGGTGTGCATTCCAGCGAGCATGGCGGCGAGTCTTCTCGCGCGAGCAGATCTTCCTCTCGCGGTTGCGCGATAGCCTGGTCTCTGTAAGCAGGGTTGAGTTACCTCGATACAGAGATGGCTGCCGTAGAATCACTAGTCTCGCCGGCAGCGTGTTTCTGGCCCTGGTCAAGCCATTTGGATGCGCGCAAACTTAATTACTGTCTACTAAAAGGGAGAAACGAAGTCGTCACCGACCGCGCCATTTATGTATAAACTTAAGGATTTTAGCTTGTCCTTTATTTATGGAAGCCGGGTATCGGATAGAAACAATCGACCGCGAATTTTACTGCGCCGCGATGAACGCGCTACCGAGCCCCGCCGGTAACTGATACACGCTCTGCCATCTCTCGGTCTCAGCCGTAACTAACGGCGGTCACGTGATCACACACACATGATCCCACAACTTTTTTTTCCAGGATCCAAGATGTATAGGATCCCACGATAACAAATTTTCCAGGATCTAAGATCCACAGAATCCCTTTTTCTTGTTTGCGTGTTTGTCCAAAAATGTGTAATTTATTCTGGACACTTGTAAATAAAACTGTACGTCGTGCGAGACTTGTATAAGATAAAGCTGGCTGCCAACTGGACACTGAAACTGTCCAGCGGACACTGGCCAGCTATCAGTGATCGATCGCCATCCCTATGTAAGCGACTATAATTGTCAATCAAATGCGTGTAGCCACATATCCGTCTGTTCTTAATAAACACTCATTTGGGCGAAAGGATGCTTAAGTAAAGTAGTAAAGTTTATCTTAGACTACAGCCGGTCAAATTCATATATTATCATGCCATCACGTGCCGATGCGGTCGCGATGAGCACAGACAATGTGATTTCCTCACCGAAGGTTGGTATCAATCTACGGTGGGGATATCGCCGTACAAATACTTATTTGGTTACCGATCGGGGATCGATCGGTGCCACGTGGAACGGGTCCGTATCATAAGTGCCACGGATTCTAAGTGCCGCAGTTTATAAGTGTCACAGTTCATAAGTGCCCAGGATTCATGCCCAGAGGTCATAAGTGACCAGAGTTAATAAGTGACCAGAGTTCATAAGTGACCAGAGTTCATAAGTGCCCAGAGTTCATAAGTGCCCAGAGTTCATAAATACTACGGGTTCACAACGCTCCAAACGTGATTGGCTAATGAGGAGGCAGGCTGAACATCAGCATGACCAATAGGAGCGGCTGCTTGAGAGCAGGAGGCGGAACCTATTCCACGCGCCGTACGAGTAGGTACACTCTCTGGCAGCGCTGAGCGCACTTGCCCTTGATACTTGAAATATTCCTGTCGCTAGATGTCACCAGCAGCAAACCCCTGAGTACATGCTTTACCATATGCCAGGGATATCAAAATACATTGGCCGGAGAGGTGTGGTACAACTTGGTAAAACAAAAAAGCCCTAGGGCAAATTTGTTGTACCAGAGCGCGTGAAAACAGTGAGGGTGATAAAATTCTGACCGGAATTCTGAAAGCTTTGTCGGCTTTGCTTCCAAGGCTTCTTCAATTTTATCGAAGTCAACGTTTAACTAGAAAATAAATAATTTCTTGCTCTGGTAAGGAACTAGTCATAATTTAAACATGATTTAAAAATATAAAAACACACATTGAATGACTTAGGCGGCATATGGTAATATATAATACCGCATGAGGCCGGTGTAAATAAATTTTCGAGACCNGCAGCTGACTGGCTGACGGCCGCGCCGGCGGAGGTCGTTGACCCCGCGGCTTCCACAGCCGCGCGGGTGTGCATTTCAGCGAGCATGGCGGCGAGTCTTTCCTCGCGCCGAGCAGACTTCCTCTCGCCGGTTGGCGGCGATAGCCTGGTCTCTGAGCAGGGTGAGTACCTCCGATACAGAGATGGTTGCCGTAGAATCACTAGTCTCGCCGGCAGCGTGTTTCTGGTCCTGGTCAGCCATCTTGGATCGCGCGCGAAACTTAATTTCTGTCCTTACTAAAAAAGCGGACGAAACGAAGTTCTGGTACGACCGCGCCATGTGTATGTTTAAACTAGGTTTTAGCATGGTCCTTTATTATGAAAGCCGGTATCAGGAAAAGAAACAATCGACCGCGAACATTACTGCGCCGCATGTACGACGCTACCGAGTCCCGCCGCCGACTGAGACACGCTCCTGCCATCTCTCGGTCTTCAGCCGTAACTAACGGCGGTCACGGATCACACAACTTTCATGGCACCAAAACCATCGTGTACCGAGTACCGACGTTGCGAGAAATAACAGAACATATTGCAACACGGTTGTAAGGTGATAACTCATGCTGAAAAGCAGCACACTTTTTCTGTCAGAGGTGGTTCCTGGTATCAAAAAGGAGGTTTATTTTAGTTTATAAAATGAATAGCACTGCATTATTGGACCGTTATAAAGCAGTTGTTAGAGCCTAGAAGGCTGTCAGAAGCATTCAAAATTTAATCATATAATCTTGTATCCGATACTTCTATATTTTGTATACATTCTGCAATGACAGAGACGTATACAGGTATTGAAGGATATGGGGAAGTCACATAGGTATATACAAGCACTTTGTATGCTACCTCGTGCGCTGCATCTGTTATGCAGAAGTTGTGAATGCATTATTTATTAAGGTATTGAAACGAATGCTGTATACATAATATATATATATATATATTAAAATATGACAAATGATTATGCCATAGGTGGTTCCGAATGATTTGTGTTATCTTGTTGACCCTTTTCACTTTCCTGCTGCCGTCTCAGGTAGCATATTTGGATGCGTTTTTGACCTTTTTTATGTCTCTCGATGATAGAGTTGGTACCATCTCATTTGCATAGTCCTATGTATTTTTTTAAATAAATTTAGTCCGAATGTTTTTGTATGGATGGCTTTTCCGAGGTCAGGACCCGCGCTAAGCAGAGCTTGTTGCGCTGGTCCTGAACTCGCCACCCGATCGCGCAATTCCTGTTAGCCGGCAGAATTTAGAGACGAAAGTTTTACGTACCCAACATACCTGGACACGGTCCGCCCCGCTCGCTGACGTCACCTGGCCTTGAGTGCGACCGCTTACACCGGCGCAGGCCATCCCGTCAGGAGCAAATAGCGGAGCGCCGAAGCGACTCGAACCCGGGCTGCCACTACCGGGATAGGTCAGAAGTCCAGCGCTCTCCCGACTGAGCTACAGGGACGAGTATGCGGCAAAGCTCTGGTTAAATTTAATTACATCGAACCACATACTTTCTGGTCTTGGAAAAGCCTATGATTTTTGTCTTTCAAATGTGACCAGAATGTATAAATTTTGTGTTCAAACGCTGTCGATCCATACAAGTTTTTGTCAAAATTGGTCTATAGAACTGGGTAATATGAAGGATAAATAGATAGGGTATAAAATTGCTACATTTTACCCCTTGTTGCAATAATTTTCAAACTGTTGTTGTTAATAAATGTAGATCAGTCCGAGGGGGAGTCAGACCATGTTTGAATTTTGAAAATCAGACAAGTATATTACGAAATCTCTGGGGAACGAATCCGCCCCCCCCCCTATCGCCAATAATAGGGAAGCCAGGACCTGCCACTAATAGGGTTAAGCCGGTTTTTAACAATATAATCCGGTTAAAACTGTCTTAAATTAAAAACAGACACTGGCTGGCATAAATCCAATTTAAGCCGGCTTTTTCCGACCCTGGTTTACCGATCCCTGGACCGGCGTGCAGCAGGACGTCATCCACCAGCTGTCAGACGGGCCATCATCGGCCCCGACCTGGTTCACACTGGCCCTCACGCCGAGACGCACACCTCCGGTGGTGGGGTGGGGCGCCATCCCCCCTCCCCCGGGGCGGTGGGGTGCCCCCCGGGAGGGTGGGGGGTTGGACGATGACGGCCGACACCGAGACGAACACCGGCGGTGAAGGTGGGGCGGTGTGACGGCGCTGCGGTAATACCGGGATAATACCGGGTGGTGACGGCACAGGTTTTCTCGGTTTGACTGGAATCCGGTGCGAACCAGCTCGTCGGCTCGTCAGCCGGGTGCGTGGCCGGCCGTCCCACCGGTCTGAAAAGACACGAGGCCGCACGATTTCGACATCACCGGGATAAGTTGGCTGCGCTAAGCCCTGTTCTCCTCTGTACGCCACGGGGATCGAGGGGTAGCACAGTCTCCCAGCTTTGGTGGGGGGGGGATGACTTTCGTATATCACTTTCAGTGGTCGTCTGGGCAGTAAGGACTAGAACGCGCTGTGATGGCAGGCTGGGGGATGGGGTTCTGGTGAGTTCTGGTTTGGGTGGAAACTCACTGGTGGATCCAGCCGTCGGTTGGGGCAAGTGAAAGTCGGTGGGAGATAGTACACACCCTATCACAGTGTTTACTTTTCGGCTGCTAGATTTGCAATATATATATATATATATATATATATATATATATATATATATATAGTTATATATATATATATATAAAGCCCCCCCCCTCATCCAGAAACTTCTGCCTAGTTACCACAATGTTAATTTTAACGTCAGGCTTTGCATTCTGATATATCTTAAATTAAAGTATAATTATCACCAAAACTAATTTTATTTTGGATATACAACATAAACCACAATGTAAATATTTGTTGAATAAATTGTTCACACTTAAATATGTGCTAATTCACATAAGACATTGACACCAACGTTTTTGATTTGAGCCAGTGTTGTTCACAAATATGTCTTCTCTACATATTTTTTTACAATCGGTAATTGAGATGTGCTGATTGTTTGTGAAATCGCTTTTTGTAAGGCAAGTAATATTTTCTTGCGTTTGTAATTACAAACATAAGTAATCACAAACTTCTCATTGTGAAATAGGCCTATAGTCCCGCATGTGATTGTATCGAAGTGAATGCATATGGTGGTTCCGGCTTTCTCGATGGTTTCCGGTCATGTCGACATGACATAGTGTCTCGTTGCAAAATCGTTTTGCCATTCTTAGGAAACAGCTCTTCAGATGATTTTCTGGAGGCAGGTCTGTATTGTATAGCTCCATCCGATATTTTGCTTTGCTAACGAAGCATTGCCGCCAAAACCCGGAATTAGATGAGCTCTCAGTCGAACGCCGTTGGCATTGGCTAGGGGGTGGGGTGGGGGTGGGTGGGGGGTCGCCCCCTCGTTATCTTCTGAATCAATAACCGCATCGAGACGCACAAGGTAGGAATCAAAAGCTCTTAATGAAACGCATCTAAAGCACAAGCCAAACTTTCCAAATAAGGTCACATGTCAAGTCAGTCAGGTCAAAGGGCCGAATGGAGATATTTGAGTTTGCGAGCCATTCTTTCCATCCAAAGCCTTAGATTGAGACCATTGTCACACAAAGTGGTTTAAATGGCATCATGCATTTCCCGCATAAGTACAAATTAAATTGTAAGCAAAGGTCAAGGTCAAGATCGGGTCAAATAATGGCACTCTTGGCAAGAGGTCATGCGACACATGTTTTATGGTTTATTTGACACGTAGGATACGATAGAAGCAGCCTTTAGCTCGCCTGACCCCATGTAGGGTCAATGTCGGGTCATATAAGGTCAAAACTTAACATTAATAAATATAAATGAAAACGTTTCTTAACCAGTTTTGTCTCAGACATACAGTGGTGGCATTCATTTATCTGCATGCCATCAATTAAAGCCAAGGAACGTACTTCCAAAAAATGACGTCATGAGGTACTCATACTCTTTAGAACCTCATACAAAAAAATAAGTTACAAAAGTCAGTCATAAATTAATATATTGCATATAAATTTGGTTTGGGCATTGCCAATGTGTGGTTCTAAAACGTATACTCCGGTTTTTGAAAATATTCCAAAAGTGTTCTTTTGAGGGTATTTCTCCCCAAAAGTCGTTTTTTAAACAAATTGTCAAAACATGTTTCAAGCATCCGAGATAGCCATTTTCTAGCCATCGGCATTTGCTATCTTCTTTCAATGCCTTTGTATTTCATTTTGCTTTATAAATGATCTTTGTACGGCCTGTTCAAGTTGAGCTGATTTTTGCGTCATTCTGGTGTGTAGTGACGTCACTCAATTTTATATAATTCGATTTTTTAGCAACTGTTTTATTTTTGCACAGAATACGTACAAAATTGTGTCGAAGAAGGTATGTGCATGAAGTTTGGCGTTGATAGCATCATTGCCTGCTCACCGCTTTTTAGCTATTGGCAAAAATTCCCTAAGCGTTATTCGACGCCTAAAGCCAATGGTGGGTAAAAATCGCATTGCAGACCAATGACGGATTATTTTCACAGCTCTTCAGAGAGCTCAGTATTTATCTTCAGTGAACATTACATTCAAAATACAAATCACGACCATCGGTAGGAACACACATTTCCTGGTGCTGTTGCTGGTAATGTGCATTCGACATTGCATTGCACCACGAAGCAACGCCTACTCTCTTAGCAAAGCACTTTCTCACGCGGCATCTCCTTAACATTCTCGCGTTATACCGATCTGAAACTTAAGCAAGCCACGAGACCGGCCACCGGACCTAAGCATGAGCAAACGCAAACAAATCCTCCGATTGCACAACACAGCAACAACCGTTAAGCGGTACCGCCGCTCGAGATCAGGGTCGGGAGCCTTCCCAACGTTTCTCAACCGGCGAATCAGAGTCACGTCACAGCGCCTTTAAAACAGACCGGCCGGAAATGGCGGCTTTCCACGGCATCGCACTCATCGCCCAGAATCACAGCACACACTTGTCACTACCACGCGTCTTTGGGAAGCCTGTGCCACAGCCCAACTGTAGAGCGCCTGGCGAGACTCGCTGTACCGTTGAGCATCAATGCCCAGGCTCTAAACTTAAGTTAAGCCGCAATGCATACACTTTCCGCCTCAGCTTACACCGCACACCGTCCCGGCGGACCCACCCACGCACAAACGCACTTAAGTCTGTAGATGGCAGCACCACAGCTCCGCTAGGTGTCAGGAGCGTCGCCGAGCTCGGCACTCGGTCGCCAGCTGCCGTCGCCGGTACGCGCCGCGCGCTTTTTTATCATATCCCGCGACACTGTCTTCCGGCCCCAGACCCAGCCAAAGTGGGCGCAGAGGTCGATGAAGCCAGTGGTGAGGTTGGCTCCGTAGGTGGGTAGCTCCGCCGCGCGGTAGTCCCAGGGGAAGACGTGGTGGTAGTTGTGCCACCCCTCGCCGAGGGCGGCGATCGCCACGCCCCAGTTCTCAGCCGGGTTGATGTGATCGTCGTACGAGTGCATGCCCCAGATGTGGGCGGCGCTGTTCACCAGCCACGTACAGTGCAGCGACAGAACTAGACGGAACACGGAGACGAGGAACGCAACGTACAGACTCTCCCCCCAGGCGAGCCACGGGATCAGCGAGGGGATGGCGAAACTCCAGGTGAGCACCATCGGCATGAACCAGCGCCGCTGGAACAGCACCACCGGGTCGGCGGCGATGTCCGACATGTCCACCTTGCTGCCCTGCCGCCGCACCTCGGGGTGCTTCCTCACCATCAGCCAGCCGCAGTGGGCGAAGAAGAAGCCGCGCGTGGCGTTGTGCGGGTCGGCGTCGGTCTCCGAGTGGCGGTGGTGCAGCCGGTGGTCCCGCACCCATTCGTAGATGTCATTCTGGCCGCTGATGGTGAACATGATCATGAGGACGACGCGCAGCGGCAGACTGGCACTGTAGGCGCGGTGAGCCCAGAGCCGGTGAGCGCCAGCCGTCACGCCGAGACCGCTGGCGATTCCCCACAGCCAGCCGTGATAGTAGGTCCTCCTGTCACAGAGGAGCAACCAGTGCCAGAAGCCAATCGCGCCCAGCACGTGCAGCGTGGTCAGCAGCACGATGCTGCGGGGGACGAGCTCGCGCACCACGGCCGGCAGCGGCAACGGCAGGGCCAGCACCTTGTTGGCATTGATGTCGGAGGTGACCACCGGCAGGTGGGCGGATTTGGCCACGTCAGGGTGCTCATCGGTCACGTCCGCCGCCGCGTGGATGTTGGGCGGCATCGTGGGCTGGTGTGGAGAGATGCAGCTAAGCTCGACTCTCTCTATTTCTCTCGACTAACTCTCACTTAACTCACTCTCACTTGACTCACTCTTACCTGACTGACTCGCTTACCATCTCAAACTTCGGCAGCTCAGACTTCGGCAGCTCAGGCTTCGGCAGCTCAGGCTTCGGCAGCTCAGGCTTCGGCAGCTGCGATCTCACCCTGCTCAGGCGGACCTCTCCTTCTCACTGAGGCTCGAATCGCGTCCTCCCAGGAGCACTGTCGACTCTCACTGCGACCCAGCTCTTCCCGGCATACGACCCGCCGTCTAAATGCTTGCCCGGCCCGCCGCTGCACGCTTATGTACACTTTCTCTCTCTCTCCTGGTGACTCCTGGTGACGTCACGTCTGTGATTCTGCCGCCGCCGCCTCTGCCGCCGCCGCCGCCGCCGCCGCCGCCACCGCCGCCGCCGCCGCCGCTGGACAGTGGTCACGTGGGTTATGTCATTGCCGCCGAGCAGTGGTTACGTGGGTTCCGGTTCTTTCATTTCCGAGTAGTGGTTACGTGGGTTTTGTCATTTCCTGTATTTCCGGACTTGTGATCCCCGTGCAAAGGCAGACGGATCGGGTGGCCAGCACAGGACAGACGGGCTCTGTCAGATAGATCATGACAGACGGACAGACTGTCAGATAGATCAGGACAGACGGGCTCTGTCAGATAGATTAGGACAGACGGGCTCTGTCAGATAGATCAGGATAGACGGGCTCTGTCAGATAGATCAGGACAGACGGGCTCTATCAGATAGATCAGGACAGACGGACAGACTGTCAGATAGATCAGGACAGACGGGCTCTGTCAGATATATTAGGACAGACGGGCTCTGTCAGATAGATCAGGACAGACGGACAGACTGTCAGATAGATCAGGACAGACGGGCTCTGTCAGATAGATCAGGATAGACGGGCTCTGTCAGATAGATCAGGA